>FLSR01000406.1:7692-27642 GCA_900092035.1 Leuciscus waleckii
TCTTCCCGAGCAGTTCTCAGGGAATCTCTCCCAAGAAGCAAAGGCTGGAGGATCTCAGACAAATTCCATTGATACTCCCACCGTAAAACACATATACAACAGTTTTTAACAAACAACAAATAAGACTAACATGTCACCTTCAATATGATTGGTTCAATTGGTTCAAAAGCCCCAACCCTTTTCCTCTGTCACTGGCACAAGCAAACTTTGTTTTAATGATGACTTCATTCGTTAATCACAAGATTCTAACAGACTGTCTAGTTTCATTTCCCAAACTTTGTTATTTTTACATATCCATACGCACACAGTCAAAGACACAAGTGTTCCATTGGTTTCGTACAGTACATCCTATTCCCATGTTAGATGTTAAGGTTAGATGTTAGAAACATGGTTAGTTTAATATACAGTTTAAAATTTCCACGACAGGAGTCAATGAAATGCTAACAGCAGGTGATGGCATGTTAGCCAATGGATGCCCCCATAGAAGGTACGCTTTCCGGATGCTGGATTACCCCCTTGGGTTGAATGTGAATGTGTTTGAAAACACCCTTTCGCACTTTGGTGGTGGTGCGTCCCCCAATCACCCTAATGAAGAAACCGCCCCGGGACCAAATACCTATAATGCAGGTTATTCAATCACTGTATTTAAATAATAATATCAATACAATATCTAGTTTAAGACAAACTGTAATCTACCACTATGTAATAATGAAATATATTGTGTTGACCCAGGGACACCATATTTTTATGTTGACCCAGGGCATCATTCCTAATAACTCATATAATATAAGACAAACAGTAATCAATCACTGTATTTAATAGCCTAATCATTTAAATTAGTCACATAAATAAAAATAACACAAAAATAATCACATAAATAAGACATGCCCATCTCTCACTGTTGTTTTCACTATACTTTCAGGTAAGTTTAGTTCCCAAAATCACACAAATAGTACATACAAATGTTTCTTACACATTCTCTCATGTAAATGACACGCTTCCGTTTAATATTTACGTTATAGAAATGGTTTAGTGTCTTCGGGAAAAGTTCGTTAACATCAACCATTAGGCTAACTAGAGGTAGGTTAACTGGAGACTTGAGCTTTAAGTTTGGGTTTTTAATCACATATTATGTGTAGATGGGAGATTTCGATCGTTTGGTAAAGGTTTTGCTGGGAGTTTTTCAATGTGTGAATGCAAGTAAACTAATTATTTAACTTAAAAGTATTCACTGGACGGTTAAATCATAGTTTTCACGTGACGTCACACGACTCACACCATTTTAGAAACGCCCACCTGGAGGGCAAATTAAAGGGGTGGGATAATGCCATTTACGCCTAGTATTAACATGAATGTCACACAACCGTTTAAACCGTTTAATGCACAGGTAGTTCCAAGTCAGTTGTATCACCGCTTTATATTAATATGCTCTTTTAAATTAAGCGCACAGCCGCACACACATATGTTACACACAGAGGCCTACTTCAAAAAATCAATTTATTCCTGGACAAGTAATTTTCTTTCTTTTTTTTTTCTTTTTTTTACAAGCGAATGACCAATTTATTTGTCCAAAGGACAAGTACAAGACCAGGGTTAATGCCAAGCCCTGGTTTATACATTTTTATAATTGTATTATAATAGCTTCAGAAGACTTCAGCAGCTGTTGTCTCTAAATAAGATTCATTAATTTAATATGTCTCCAAATAAGACAGACCTCAGTCACAGAGATAAATAAAGGATGCAGATAAGTGTCCTAGATAAATGTGAAAATCATGCCGCAGTGGCATTTTAATGAGCCTTTTGTATTATTGAACATCTCAGAGTTATTTGACAAGAGCTAATTGCTCGCTGCACATGTTCATTAATTAGTTACATGACACTGAGCCCATACAGCACACATAAAGTGAACATGTCAATAAAAGGTTTCAATGCTTATTACATAAATCCTATTTGCTGGACCAACCGATAGCCCAAATACAACAAAGTTAATTGACCAACAATTTGCTTCCTTATAGTTATCTCTTCATAGCTAGGGAAAAGTATTTAAACACTTTAACCGCCAGGGGTCATTGTTTAAAATCTACCCATGCACATGACTACTGTTTTGATATGGCGAAAAAATGTATTATGTCACTGTATTATGCCACTGTCTTCACAAAGTAATGTCTAGAGTCATGAAATGATTATTTTAGTCATCAACTATGTTCAAAAGAAGATCCGTCAGATGCTCAGCTGACCCAGGACGCATCACTCGCCCGTGAAATCTCTCCACCATCAGACTCACCATCATTCATGACATTTAGTGACTCTAAAGCCGGGACACACCAAACCGACGCCAAAGAACTAGCGCTGATGAAAGCCGCCTGTGTTGTCGTCTTGGAAAAAAATCTGTGCTTGAACTCACCGAAAGGACTACAGGCACCTGTCAACTAGCACGTGCGTTATATTTTATATTTGTCATTCAAAAAGGGAAAGCGAAACTGAGATTGCAGGTATACAAACCATAAACAAAGTATCGCTTTCCTACCATTTTGAATATCAACTATGCTGATCACATTCTTTATTCCATTCCGCTCATGTTATTATGAACATATTTGCGCATTGAAATGCTCAGGTAATGCTCAGGTCATGACTTCTTTTGCTCTTATTCTCGTTTGCTAAACTGAACAGCCAATCAGAGTTCTCTCTCTCACTGACGGCCTGACGCCGATTTTACATGTTGAATCGGCCCAAAAAAACCAAACAGCCAACGGTGTGAAACATACCGAAAAAACTAAGTCGGCCGCACTCAAAAACGTCCCTACGTTGTCCCTGGCTTTAGATGTCAAGGCTAAAACCACATAAAACAGTAGCTCTCATGTTCATCAGCTAAAACAAGTGGGTTTTGGATCCAAATTAAAACACGTTTGTTCTACTGCCATACTCTACTGCTAATAGCATGAGTCCTGAAGTCCTTTACTCAGAACTAAACTCAGATCTTATTCAGTTAATCCAAAAGGGAGCTGACACAAAAAGACCTTATTGCTTTTACATTGTACTTGGATTTGAAGGTACATACTACAGTTTGTATTACTCTGATTGTCTTCCATCTTCGCTGGTCCTCTAATTCGGTAGGTGGCGTTGTCACTAAAAACTAGGGTCCTAGAAATGCGGTCCTAAAACTGGGGTCCTGAAAATGCACCCTCCATTTTCCAGGCAGATGCTACTCCGCTGTTTTGCTATTATTCTCGTGCACTGACTCGTTCACTAAGCTGAACACCCAATCAGAGATGGCCAAAAAAAAGCAGACGAGGAGCAATTTCGCCCGACTGTGCGGAACAGTGCGGAACACTGAGAAAACGTAGTCGGCCGACGCACAAAAACTGCCCGATGGCCGACCGTCGGCTTGGTGTGTCCCGGGCTTAATTCCTGTTTGGCATCCATAAATCGACTTCTTTTATCCATTGTGACTAAAACTGATTACCGCTATCTCAATGGGTGAAAGGTGTTGCTAGTAACATAAAATGTTCAAACATATGCGGCGCAAAAATGACAGCGTGAAAATAAAGGCATTATATAGGTAAATTTGACCTGCTGGCACTTATAGGTATAAATGCCCCCTTTTTAATCTAATTTTATCGAAAAAAAAATTAACAACAGGGGATTGTAACTAAAACAAACTCAGTGACTGGGAGACTTGGATATTTTATTTAAAAAATCAGTTATATACATGTACATTTGAAAATTTAAATACCTATGAAAAATGGTAGCTATATTTATAAAATAACAGCACATTAACTATTATTAAAAAACGTAACCTGAAACTGAATATAATACAATAAAAATGTAATATTTTTTTTAAGTTCAGTTGATGCAGGTAGCATGAATTACCTATGGACAATGATATATTTATTAATTAGCATTAACTGTTATGTAAAGATAGTTGTTCATTGTTAGTTGTCACTTATAGGCCTACGGGTACGTTTACATGACAACGATAAGCTTAAAACTGAGACATTTTTCCTTTGAGTTTTACACGGATCCGCGAAAATGACTAAAAACCCTGTACTGTGCTGCCAGGCCATTAGATGGCGATGAAACACTATAGACTGAACATGACGCCATCATCTTCAGAGATTCGCGTTTTTGTTGTTTACACGGAGACCATTTTCAAAAATTGCACTTTGAAACAAGTTTTCAAAACTCCGTTTTCAGGCACCCAAAACGCCTTGTCGTGTAAACGAATGGCCAAAACGCATACAAAGTTTTACGTTTTTAGTTCAAAACGGTGTTGTGTATTGTCTTGTTCTATTGTTTTCTTTACCTGAGTTCACATTCATTATTAGTTGCTATGGTTCCTGATTAGTTGCACACCTGTTCCCTGTTTCTTTGATTATCATCTATAAAAGCCCTCTGTTTCTTCTGTTCAGAATCTTGCGTTAATCTGAATGTTTCCAGTGCCCAGTCAGCCTTCAGCCATGCCTGCTACAGAGCAAAAGCCATAGCCCAGCACGAAGATATAGCCAGAGCAATATCCAAAGGCTACGTTCGTCCCGGAGCCTGAGCTAGGGCTAGGCAGTATATCGAGTGTGTACGATATATCGATATATTTTTTTGAAAGGATATGGAATGAGGCAATACCGTTTATATCGATACAGTAGTTTGATATGAGCACATCTGAAAAATAGCGGAGGACGCAGTGTGAGCTCCTGCAGAGAAAGTACATAGGACAATTTGTCTTAAACATGACACAAGCTTATATTAAGGGCTTCAAAATAACTAGTAAGATATAGTTAACTAGTTTTAAGCAGCTTGCCCTGTCAGATGCTGTGACAGATACTGTTGCTGACTGACAGATAAATACTTGCGCTGTTTAATGCGTTTGAGATGTGGTGCTTTCCTCAGTGCTTAACTTACATTTCACAGGGATATTCTCCATCTTTAAATGTTAGAAAGTCAAACAAATATTTTCTTTATCCAAATATAAAAACGTATAAAGTACTGAGATATATATCGTATCTATTGTATATCGCCATTTAACCAAAAAATACAGAGATATGATTTTTTGGCCATATCGCCCAGCCCTAGCCTGAGCCCATCGTGGAGTCTAAACAGGTTTGTGTTCTGGCAACAACATCTGTCATAGTTTGTGAAAGTGATAAAAAGAATAGATTCCGGATATGAATCCCATCAAACTCCACTAAAATACCCTCTAAGTCATATACACCTGAATAATTCATTTACATGCCTTTTCACAAGCATCAACAGCTGAGAGACTCATCTGCATTTGGTTCATTTACACCTTGAGAACCATCCTGAAATGCGTCTAAAATGGGTTCAAATGAAGCACAGAGAAGCAGGAGGGGCATTCTTTCTTGAACGGTAACAAATGAGTGTCCCAGGGCAGAGCTTTCTTAGAGACAATGCAGTTGACTGCGGATTTAGCAAAAGAAGAATGTGATTGCCCTGGGGACCTGTGCAGCTTTTTAAACCATGAAGCGGCAAGGTTGTTGAAGAGAAAGCTCGGTAGATCATCTTCTAAAGACTGGGAGAGAAAAGCGCTGGTGCAGAACCGTGCAGTGGATGGGGCGATGGAATAGACAGGCCGAATTACAGAGTGTTAAATGACCTCCACTTCTGAGTGGATGGGGAGAGCTGGATAAAAGGGAGATACAAACAATGAGATTCAACACATGAATGTTAAAAAGGTCTCTGAGCTCAGACTGTGCACCTTAACTTTTGCGCTGACAGTCAGCAAAAATGAAAACAAATATCTTGAAGTCAGCTTAAATACAGCTTATAACTTCCTCAATTTAGTTGACAAAATAATTTGACTTCACTTAATTTGCATATAAATCTCTCTGAAGAGATCTCTTCCACAATCCATAACCTTTGAATGAGGTGGCAAGATCTCTGAGCTTTTCATTTGGTTTTCAATCATTTCAATTCTCACATCTTTATATTTTCAATCTCCCTTTTAAATGCTTACGTATTTGCATTTGTGATTTTCAAATATATTTGGCAGCATTTCTACTTTGAAGGACATCTTCATGTCTCCAAACATATCTTAAAGAGAAAGTTCACACAAAAATGAAAATCACCATTTACACACCCTCATGTCATTCCAAACCAATAAGACATTGGTTAATCTTTGCAAAATAAATACGTTTTTTGATGAAACCTACGAGACTTCTGTTCCTCTATTAAAAAGTACAGGTAGATACAAAAGAGAAGATACAAAAAGGTCATAAAGGTGTTGTAAAACGAATCTATATGAATAGAATGGTTTAATCTAAGTCTTGAGAAGGAATGTGATTGCTTAGTATGTGCATCACATAATCACGAAAGTGTGTGCATGTGTCACACGCTAGAAAAACCTCATTAGTTCTCATGCACGCACGTTTTAGCTTCCGTGTTTACCATACGCAATGTGCTCTGTTTATGTGTGTCAGTCATTGTTTTAGATGTACAGCCTTGGCCAAAAGTATTAGCAGTGATGTAAATTGTTTTTAGGAGAAGTTGTTTTTGCAGGACGTTTTGATGTCATTCTTTATACATGGCAGTGTTTTTGGGCAGAATTGTGAGAGAGCCCACTCCTTTGGATGAAAAGCAACCCTATGGGTGGTCTCTGGAGGCTTAATGTTGGCACCATAGACTGTAAAAAAAGAGATGCACCTTCACTCTCTTCCATTGTAGAAAAGTGAAGCCGCAATGTCCATGTATGGCGCTGACATCTTGGAGCCTGTGTCTGCTTAGTATGAACTCTGAGCCCATGTCTGCGCAGTAGTGAACTCTAAACCTAAGGCTGCGCAGTAGTGAACTCTGAGACCATGTCTGCGCAGTAGTGAACTCTGAGCCCAAGTCTGCGCAGTAGTGAACTCTGAGACCATGTCTGCGCAGTAGTGAACTCTAAACTCTGAGGCCATGTCTGCGCAGTAGTGAACTCTGAGCCCAAGTCTGCGCAGTAGTGAACTCTGAGCCCAAGTCTGCGCAGTAGTGAACTCTGAGCCCAAGTCTGCGCAGTAGACCCTTTTACAACGCTAAAAGTTTAAAGCAAAGGAAGATATTTGCTTTTAAAGAAATCGTTTTAAGGACTACAACAAACGGCTGGTAGGGACTACACAACATTCCTCCCGGGTTAGTGACATCACTAACCCTAAAATTTACATAAACCCCACCCCCGGGAACGCAGTCCATGTTGAGAAGAGGAAGAGTTGTTGTAGTATACAGCATATTTGTGAGTCTGCTCAAGCTGTCGCATCCGTCCTTTTATATGCAATACAGTATGTAACACAAATGCATGTCACTCTGTAGGCATCTTACAACAGTTCACACACGAGCGATTTTATAGATTATCATGACAGAATATGCTAATCAAAGACTTGAAGATAGTTAACTCCACATCAGCTACATAAATTCATCAACTAACCATTCAGAAACGTCCTGTTGCATTCTACATCCCTTCTTCTTGAGTCTCTTCATCATTGTCCGACTCCAGTTTAAACATAAAAAGGCAGAACAGTTTCTGACATTTTAGTGCTTGTCTGCGTGAGGTAATCGGAGCTGCTAACACACACGAGCTGTTGTAGATCTGCCCTCTGTGCCAGGAGCAGCAGCTCATTTGCATTTAAGGGACACACACGAAACGACAAGTTTTTAATGACCCTCAAAAGGGAAAAGTTAACATGCTGTTAAAATTAACTGAGGGGTATTTTGAGCTAAAACTTCACATACACACTCTGGGGACAACAGATAATTATTTTACATTGTAAAAAGGGGCATTATACCACCCCTTTAAAGCTCCAGTCTCCCCCCTAAGATCCAGAAAAAAGTATATTGGTGCCTCAGTGACTATTTCGCTCAGAGAAGCTGTCAATCTCAGCTGTCAATCATGACATCAAACACCTGTTTTTATAGCATCAAATAACTAACTAAAACCAAACTTATTTAAAAAAATGGACACTTGAACTTAAATCAGCGTGATAAAAATCAAAGAAAATAACTTGAGAGCCATTGGGGCAGATTTCAGACTGCCCTGTTTATTTTCACATTACCTCACGTAAACCTCGCTCCAGACCAAGACAATATCAGTCTGCCTCAGCTGTGTGTATATTAGTCTGCATCAGGTCAGTAACTGTTTGGCATGTCTATTCTTTGTATCAAATAAATGAAAGTTTAAATGTGTTAATGTGAATAGCCTTTGTATAGTTCTGTTGTGTTTGTTTTCTGTTTGTTCTGAGAATAGAAATTACTTTCTTTTCCTCACTGAAATTCCACAACTTGTAACATTCTAAAACAACATTCAGAGGCAATAAATACTACATTAAGGCAACACTAAGGGTCCTTTCACGTTTGGTCCAGATTTTCGGACTTTTTAGTTTGATCAGAATCAAAATTACAGGTGTGAAAACTCCCCCGGACCAAACAGACGAAATGTTGTCCGACGAAAAGAGGTAGTCTCGGTCTGGATCAAACTGAACAAAGTTTTGGTTAGTTTATATTGTGAAAGCATTTTCTTTATGGTTCAGACTTTGACCATTTACAGGAAGTTCCGGTGGTTCTCTCAGGATTGCTTGCAGTCTTCTCCTCCTTTCCTGCCGGCGACGATAAAATGTTCGCACAACGAGGACGTTCATTTGGTGAATTCAAACTACCTCGAGTATAGTTGGTGCTGCAGTAGGGCTGGACGATATGGCCAAATTTATATCACAATTTATTTCTTAATTTCGGTCGATAAGATATAATTCCAATATCGAAATGAAAAATATAAAAGCCTCAGAAAAAGTGCCAAGAATGCCCACAACGGATGTCTGTACCTACAAACTATATATTTTACAATATAAAAAAAGGTACAAATAAATTAATGTTCACATTTTATTTGTATTCACCTTCATCCAAACAAGAAATGTGAAATCACTGTCAAATAAACAAGACTCTCAACTTATTCATATTAATATCTTTAAACTTTAAACTATACAATAGGCTGATTATATTATTCTTATAGATTGAAACAAAAGTGCTTCAGCCAGGACAAAGAATATGAAAAGTGCTCAGAGTTACTGCAGAAAAGAGTGATCAACAACAAAAACACAAGTTGCTGGGGCAAGGACATTGCTGAGTGTTTATGACACCCTGAATTCATTCCGATTGAGCAATCTGAATGTGGTGTTTACATGAACGCTAAACAAGTGATCGGATTGATGTGCCCGCTTCAAATCGGAATATATTTTTGACTTGCGTTCACTGCACAAAAGAGTTTCCCGATGTTTTCGCACAATAACCATTCTCCTACATTTGTTCTAAACAGCAGACTTAATATTTATCCGTTTCTGGTCATAATTTGGAGACCACGAGCATATGAACCGTTGTGCCGTGCTGCTTATATTTATCACGCAGTAAAAATGCCGCTCCCCACGCCCAAAACTAGACGTCTGTGGATGAAAATTGGAAACTAGGACTGGGGGGACGTTGTCTTGCTCCACTTCACAGACGCGGAATGAAAGGAGAATTTCAGAATGACGGGAAACTCATTTGCTATGACACTTTATTCAACAGGAAGAACAGCTTGTTTCATGCGTCATTGTGCTATTCTGTGTCATTGCACATGCGCAGTCCTCTCAGTCAATATGATCAAGTGTTTACACGTTCTCTCGATCGGATTAGGAAAGGAATAAACACCTATTTTATTCGGATCAAGCTCAATCTGATCAATTAAGGTGTTACATGAAGGCTTTGCAGTTTGATTAAGCCATCAATATGATTACTAATGGATTATTTGGGTTACATGTAAAGTGCCTGTGACAAATGCTGTAATGTATATTGAAATATCGGAAATGTCTTTAAAAATCATCTCACCGTTATTAAAAAGAATTATATTGCGATATATATTGATATTGAATTATTTCCCAGCCCTATGGAGCACAACACGCTGACGTCAGCTAGACACACGTCCGTTCACAAACCAATCAATGTCAAGATGCAGCCCACATAGATGATGACGACAGGACGCAAGTATGTCATGTAAAGTTCTTTACTGCGCTCGCATAATTGCAATGTGAAACCAAACCAAAACTTACCGAATGTATACAATGTATCAAAGCATGAACTTTGGTTCGGACCTTGGTGCGGACTTTCAGGTGTGAAAATGCCCTAAGATAGCATTATATGCATGCCTGTCAATCAACATTAAACCGCCACCCTCAGGCTAAATAATGCAAGGATATTAGACCTCTGCCAAAAGTGTGTAATTTGTTCAGCAATTAGAATATAAATGTTTATCATAAACTAGCTCTAAGACCCCGAATCTGCCCTACCTACATTTATGGTCAGGAGATGCTACTGCTTTGGACCAGTCTTCTGATCCCCAAACATTTTACTTCCTGCAGAATTTCAGTCTACCCTTGATGTTTTCTTCAAAAGAAGTGGCTTCTTTGCTGCCCTTCTTGACACCAGGCCAATGTCCCAAGTCTTTGCCTCACTGTGCATGTACTGTAGATGCACTCACACCCAGTGCTTTAAGTGGGCCGGTACGCGCCGGTACTCAGTGCCGCCACTTCCAAATATAGCTCTTGAGCGTACCGCCACCTCTCCGTGCGCCCAGAACGTGCTTTTAGCGTACCGGTACGCTCATTTGCACACCTGTTTTAATCCTTTGGCTGCGCTGACGCTTTTCAGAACGCCCTTCACAATGCACGCTTCCTAATTCGTCCCACCGAGAGCAGAGACTATTACCCATACACCCTTGAGTTTTACAAGTGAAAAGCGCATGCGTCGCTTTTGCCGCTGTCAGTGTCAACAACTCAACGTGGTTCGGAGAGGGTGTGTGAAACGCGCAAACATAGCTGCTCGGTTAAAATACAAATACAATGAACACTTAATATGCTCTCCTGGCTTCAGACTCTGAGTCTGAGTAGTAAAAGAAAATGATTTGTACAGTATTTCTCATTTTTCATTTGGTGTAGGCTACTGTGTATTTTGCTGAATCTGCTTTTGTATATTTTTCAAGGGTAAAGAAATGAACCATCTTCAAGACTCATGTTTATGTTCTACTCTTCTATGGATAGATTTTTGTTTGCAAATTGAAGCTTCTCAACACAGAACATCTTTCATTGGATGTATTATTTTAAGTGGTTATTACATTTCCCTTAGGTCCCCGTATCACTCCTTCCTTTTAGTCTTTTATAAAATTTGATTAATAAAAGTCACATCCACATGCTCGTCATTACCTATTTTTAAACACGATAGAACATTATCTTGCCATTAAAAACAACAACAAAAAACATTTCTAAACATATTTTTTAGAAATACTTTCTTAAATTACTTGTATTTTGCTACACTGTAAAAAAGTACAAAGTACAATGAACTTAGATGTTTAAGTAATTTTCAACTTAAATTACATTAAACTGACAAAAAAAGAAAGTTGGAAATTGCTTAACTTACTGTGATGAGCTAAACCAATGTAAAAACATATGTTGTCATAACTTACAGTATCATATCATTTTTTAGTGTAGTCTTGTTGTTTTTGTTAGTTTGAACCTGCTTGTCTTCTCTAATAAATTAACTTGATCATATAACACTGCTAAAATAAAATTAGAAAATCATGCCAAGTTAAGTACTTAAATACTATTACTAATTATTAGTATTACTATTAGTAATACTATTAGTAATACTAAATACTAATACTAAGCCATCCTAAATACCTAAATATTTGTGTTCCTTAACAAACATGGCACTTTTCTAATACTATACCAAAGTATGGCAACATTAGTCTGTTTTAGATCGTCATCCTTCGGATGAGACGTAAAACCGAGGTCCTGACTCTCTGTGGTCATTAAAAATCCCATGGCATTTCTCGTAAAGAGTAGGGGTATAACCTCAGTGTCCTGGCCACATTCCACCCATTGGCCTTTACCAATGATTGGTAACCAATCATTACCAATCCTAAAAATCCCCTTCCATTGAATTGGCTCTATCACTCTCCTCTCCACCTATAGCTGGTGTGTGGTGAGCGCACTGGAGCCGTTGTACTGTGGCTGCTGTCGCATCATCCAAGTGGATGCTGCACACTGGTGGTGTTGAGGAGAGACCCCTGATATGATTGTAAAGCGCTTTGGGTGTACAGTAGTACATATGAAAGCGCTATATAAAAGCCTCATTCTATTCTATTCTATTCTATTCTAGATGCTTATGTGATTAGCATGGTTAGCATGTATGCTGTAGACTCCTTAAAGGCCCACTGAAGTTCTTGGAACGTGCAGCGTATGATGCGTTGACGTAATTTCCACTGAACAGGATGGTAAATAGCCAATAGCGGGTAGTTTAGTCGTAATTGATAGCACCATGGAAGCGAATCCGAACGCTGATGATACGTTGGATTCAATAGTATAGGTGTGAATAAATTCTAGCCATTTCATTCTTAACCAACTAACAGTTGGAAAACGGAATAAAACTCGAGCATTTGAGCAACCAACACATCTCCATCCCATATTGCTCTGTGAAGTGTCAATGGTTGCTTTGGCCAGGTGGTATTTATAGCAAAGGGGGTGGGACACTTTAGATTCTAGAGAGAATTTGATTGGACAGAAGATGTGATGAGAGGCTGAAGTCGGCGGTGATGTCATAAAAATCCCATATCCATTTTAGCAGAATTGAGAGACTGTAAGTTTTGATTTCTTATATATCCTAAATGAGAATTTTGTCATTGCTTTGGAACACACCATAACCTTAAGGCTAACATATTCATACTAATAGCTAAAAAACAAAAAAAATTAACATTTATTTAAGTGGTGGTAGTCATGCAGTAGATGCAGGATTGATTGTGGCCAAAAATAAATAATATAAAATAAGCATAGAAAAAAAAGTGCTGTGCGCTTTCACAAGGGGGGACAATTATGTTCATAGCAGAATGCTAATGGGTTTGCTAATTGTACTCAGGGGCTACATGCAATGCACAGTTTAACTGACTTATTTAAGATGTAATTGGTAAATCACTGGATTTGGATAATCAGTGGACACTAGAACACCTGAGCCTCTCTTTCTGCCAGTGGCTGCTTGTTTTGCAAAGCAAAAAGTGATTGTTTGGTGCGCCTCCAAAGACCCTAACCCAAAGTGTAGATTTGTAAAGTTTCACAGTGCTGTGAACAACAACAACAAAAATATATGGCACAAATGCAAATCAAAATTAGTGTGAATTTCTATTTGCAATCCATTTTACTTTATGATGTATTTCGGAGTGGATGAACTTGATTTTGTCCATTGTAACTCAATTGGATTATGTAATGTGGCTGTTTTATAATAGAGTCAGACTAACTGCTTTGGAATAACATACACTGATGAAATGTGCCCAGTAAGACCAGAAACATGTATTCCCTTGTTAAAAAGAGTGATTATTACAGAAATAATATATGTATATAATATACTGTTTATACTGAAAAAAAGCATGTCACAGCTGCAGAGAATGAAAATAAAGGCTGGATCTACATTATATGCAAGAAGTATACAATAATAAAAAAATAATAACCAATCACAACACACTGATCCAGCCGACCAATCAGAGCACAGTGTGCTTTTCAGATGAGGGGCTTCATAGAGACAGGAACTAAACCGAGCGTTACTGGCAGACTGGGAAGAGACGAGCCGCAACAATGGAGAATATGAGGAAAATAATGTGCTTTTAAACATTCAAGCATGAAAACCTGTTTTAGTAGAGCTCAAAAACAACATCAAGACTTTGTAAAGTGTCACAATAGCAGCGAAACATTTGTTATGCAACATTTCACACGCAGAACTAAAGCCTAAATCTCAAAGTTTCCCTTTGCCATCGTGCAGCGCTTCTGTTTTCTTCAGGAAATGCAAATCTAGTTATTTCTGTATTGCATTTGAAACCCGAAGTTTTTGCCGGCTGTAAATCTGTTTTTCAGTGTTGCTGTCGTTTCAGAGGGCGTCATTTGTCAGTCGAAATTGCTAGGTGATGTCTCTGATTTGCATATCCAGATGACACATTTACATGCATATGATTGTTGCACCGTGCAAATTCATCTTCACTGAGGTTTTCTTTTTTCCAGTGCAATTGATCATGCTTTTTTTGTCATCAGCACTGTTTGCATTACTATTGTTATTGCTCAGACTCTGTGTTTGTGGTTTAAAGAGACCTTTAGCCCTAAATTATAAACTTTGTCACATAACATTTGAGCTAAAGACATGAATGATTCATAGCGAGGATCACAGAGGCGGTTTTAACTCGGGCTAGTAGCTGAGCAACCACCTGCGGTTTGCATGGGCTGAGGAAATGTTTGACTTCAGAGGAGTGCACATTTCTGTATTTGAAGGAGCACTTTAACCAAACCTATCTCAACTTTCCTGAGTCCCTAGAGAACGAAGGCACAAAGACAGAGAGGAAAGGGAAGACAGTGAGAGATAAAGAATTATGAAAGCAGAATTTGTGATGAACAGATCTTTTGAGGGAAGAGAGTTCACCCAGTCAGAAAGCTCAAAGCTGGAGTCTGCACTTTCATTGGAGAAAAAATCTTAATCAGCAATATTATCTTCCAGAAATCATGAGTCAAAGGATATCTAGCGCTATAAATCACACAGCTTACATGAGTGCAAACCCAGAGGATTTTTTTTTATTTTTTTAAATGTTGCTTGGTCAGGATTCTTAAAGACACCTTAAAATCCAGTGTTTTGTGTGTGTGTGTGTGTGTGTGTGTGTGTGTGTGTGTGTGTGTGTGTGCGTGTGTTTGTGCGTGTGCATGCGTGTGTGTGTGTGTGTGTGTGTGTGTGTGTGTGCGTGTGTGTTGTGTGTGTGTGTGTGTGTGTGTGTTTCCCTCCCTCAGGGCTTCATTATACACCTACAGAAATTACACACACATCTATTTAACTATTTAAAGATTTGTAGTGGAAGAAAGTGCACCCCTAACTATGATAAATAGTAACAATAATGCTTGATTTAGCAAGCTGCACTAATTAAAACTAATACAATCTGTTTGTTCTTCATGGAGGAGATGCTCGTGTGTTTCTGGTGGCCGTCGGATGCTTTGATCTGCTCATGCAACTCTTAAATCATCCTCATGGTCTCCTGGCGCATTTCTGTCTGTTCCTGCCCCCAAGATGACACATAACTCAGATGTGGCTCTGTGCACGATTTATAATATTTTAAATGGGTCATAGGATTTATTTTTTTTTTTCTCTAAAGAGTTTTAACCCTGCAAAACCTACTGTATCATATTTAATAAGCAGATTTCAAAGGCATCTAAATGTTTAACTTCTACTACAAATCCTTCTGTTGTCTGCTTGATAGTTTATACTTTTTTTTAGCAAGTAAAAGGCCTTTTAGTATAATTGTACAAAAGCCCTCCTTCAGCTCGTCTTTTTTCCTGAGAAATTTAGATTTTTATAGAGTAAATTAATAACTTCCATATTGTTAGTGATATTTCAAGATGAACACTTACTGGACTGAACTTTTGTTAACTTGATAATCATACATCTTTTTCTGTTTTTTTATTTATTTATTTTTTATAGAAAAATCATGTTAAAATGGGAGTTTCAAATATCAGGTTCATCTCTCAGTCATCATTGTATTTCATTGCATTATATGTTTTAAAACTACATCGCTTTGATCATAAAACTAAGCGTTTAAATATCATCTTACTAAGACATATTGAGATATATAGAGCGAAGACTGATATTCATATGCATTTTATGTAAGTATCTGCTATACTGTTACAAAAATCGCATATATTTACATAACAAACATCATAATTTTATCATCATCAGCTTCTGCACCAAATTGTATAATTCTATTCACGTTGGGCCTCTAAATAAAATTGAAGCTTTTTACATCATACTTTGTGAACCATAAAACCCCATACATATATACAAATATGATAATTTAAAAAAACATATATGTACACTTTTTTAGATTTTCAATTTTAGGGTTTAATAAACGGTTCCATTTCAAAAAGTTTGATTTTTTTCTGTCTATATTTTATATGTCAACATTTACAGGGTTAAGTACCATGCTGACAAAGTTGACATTCACATCAGAAACCTCCCTCTGATGGAGCAAATTCTAGACAAATTTTTTAATTGTTGATCTGAGTATGTGCATATGCATCAGACGGATGTCTTAGATGTTGCCTTGCATCTCTTTAGCGCTGCATTTTTTAACATGACTTTGCAAGTTAAAAATAGCTCCCTGCGTTCTGCTCTATTCAGGTATGATGTAGTGTTGAGCTCTGTTGCTGAAAGTCTGAAAAGTAATGTGTTGACGTGAGTTTTTGTCAGCCTCTAACCATCTTAATAAATCACAAAATTAAAAATGAGTTGATGCTTTGCTGTTGGAAAAAGTCGTGCAGTGAATGTGCTTTCATGTTTGAACATTGCGCATTGTTAATGTGAAGAGTAGCCAATCACAACAGAGGTCATTTAAAGGGATACTTCAGGATTTAGCATTAAGCTTTGTATTAGTAGAAAACCTGTAGTATTTTCGACCCTCATATCCCCCTGAGACAAGAGATTTATGTATTTTTTGTCTGAAAAATCCTCCGATGACGCAAAAATCGTAATTTTGCATCATCTGAGGATTTTTTGGCCAGAGGCGAGAGACTACAGCCAGTAGTAGGAGCTGTCCCGCATGTGTTCAATCCGCCCATAGAGGGTGGGATCTCACTCACAGAATGTACACATAGTGTCAGCCATCTTTCTTTGGAAGCTAAGCTAGCAGGCTTATATATGCTGGAATGCAACACCACATGAAATCGAGACTGCATACTGAGTTTTTCTGCAACTCAGAAATTTAGTCCTGCATCACAACAAATAAAATCAAGGCTAGCTGGAATCCCACAGGAATACAGACCTCTATTGAATGTCCTTGAATATGTAATGAATATGGACACTTTAAAGTATATAACACAGTCACTTTTCCTGATCGATTCTGACACATCTGAGCTTTTAATCAGAGCAGAGTTCTGACAGAACGGTGTGTATGTGTGTGTGTGTGTGTGTGTGTGTGTGTGGATGGATGGATGGAGGATAAAAAAGGGAGAGAAACTTTTAAGAGATTAAGAGAGTGTAAATGGTGAAGATGTGACAGAAAATAAGACATCAGATATGAGAGAGAGAGAGAGAGTTTGTGAACGGTAGGGGGACGATGTTCCATTGATGATGGAGATTCCCGAGGTGTTGCCTCAGGATACATCAGTCACCAGGGGAGTTATGGGATGATGGAAGTGCAGAATCACAAATCAAACACGCTTGCAAGAACTCCAGAGCCTTAATCTCTCGCTCTCACTCACCCTTCACTCATTGCCTTGTTTCTCTCCAGATCCTGGATGACATTGAGAAGAACTTTGATCTTTTCCTGATTATACAGCAGGTTTTCCTCTACATTATGCAGGAGTCCGTGTAGAACACCGGGTGCACCGTTGCATTGTGGGATCTCATCTTTTGGAGGTGGTTTGGTGTCCTTAGAGTCTGTTTCTGTCTCAGGTTTAGGTTCTGAGGGAGGGGGCGGAGTTTGCGGTTTAGGTTCCGCCCTTGAGCCAATCAGAAGCTCTGGAGGTGCCGGTTTAGATTTGACCTGCAACTGTGAGCCTTTCTTGGGTGGAAGAGTGGGCGTGGCTTTTGACTCACAGCCAATCGGTTTAGACGTGGCGGATACGGGTGTGTGCGTTTGCGTGGTCGCACACTTGTCTTAGTCTTTTGCGATGCGTTTGATTCAGTTTTAGTTGTGTGTGTGACTCGTGTTTGTGTGTGTTGCGTTTTGTGCGTCGTCGAGTCGCTTTTAGGTTTCTCAGACTGCGTCAACGCCTCTGTTTTTGCGAGTGCCTCTTTTTTGTTGTGTTGTGAGGGGGTGGAGCACGTCGTCTCGTTCTGAGTGTCCGGTGTGTGATTGGGAATTTGTGCGTACGTTGGTTGTGCCACCGTGGAGTTTTGTTTCTGCAGCCGAGGTGAACAGCATTTCCTCGGCGGCGTCGGAAGAGTCATGCTCGCTTGAACCTGACTAGCGGCTCGTTTGCGACAGGCGGCCGCCATGCAGGGCGGGGCTTGAGACTGTCTCCGCCCACAACTCATGCACAGTTTGGGCGATGATGTCATCATCCGGCACGGTCGAGGGGGCGTGGCGTACGAGCCGACGTTTCCGCAGTGCAATGACGGCCTGGACGATTCCCCTCTCAGCGATTGACCCCGCCTACAATCACGCGTCATTGTTTGATTCTGCAGCCTCGCTTCTTCTGACTCCGCCCCCTCGCTACAAACTCCGCCCACCACCTCGGGTGCAACGACACTGCCGTTAACATACCGAGGGGTTCGTTTTAAACTCCCTCTCAGCTTTGATGGTTTGGATTGACTTTGATTTGACAGTACACCTCGCTCTCCTGGGACGTCCGGTCCGGTCCGTTCCTCGAAGCCGCTTTGACGACATGCCTGCCGTTGACCTCACAACGCCTCATCCGGTCCAGCGACATTGTTTCTGCAGTCGGTCCATTGACCGTTTGCGTCCTTCTCTTTAATGACGGAAGCGAACGGAGGCCCGGCGAGGTTTGGACGCCAACACTGCACAGAGGACCCCATTTCTGAGACAGCATGGCCCGCCCACCAGCAAGAGGCACTTCCAGCGCCGGCACCGCATTGGACGCATCAGCCGCCCGTCGGCCCATGACCTCTGCTGATTGGCTCAGCCCCCTGAGGAGGAGCCGAAGGGGGTGTGGCCTTCGTTTCTAAGCATACCATCTAAAACAAAGGTTATTATTCCACTGCGTGTTTTTGGGAAATGGTATTCCACGGTGTTCGCATCGGTTCGCAATCCGCTTTCAGAGTGTCTCTGTATGATTTTAGACTGAACGCAAATCCCTGATAAGACAATAATGACCTCAGGTGAACTGCACCTTCTTCATCATCATCATCATCATCACCATCATCACCCGCGCATGTGTCCTTGTGTTTTATTCTGAATGTGTTTCGCCTCATCATCAGTTGTGAATGTCATGAACTCTCTGTGAACACTAGAGGTCAGTAAAAACCTGTTTCATTTCTGTGTTCATGTCTCTTTATGTTGAGATTTATTATTTCATTCATTATTTCTGTCACTGCACATATGCTGTGAATTCAGTTCATTCTGTAATGATGCTTCATCCTGTAATGATGATTTGTAAATTAAGTAAATAATGTTTACTTGTTTTGTTTGATGTTTTATTTATTAATAATAGTATTCATTTATTTATTATTGATTTATTACTATTTTATGTAAAATAATATAAAATGAAAAACAGGTTGGGTTATATTATTTATAGTTAGCTGTATGTAAGGTGTTGGTGTTGTGGATGTTGTCTGGGCATTACTATACATATATCAATTATACTATATTTACGTTGCTAAATGTTCTGAGATATTTTTAGCACATTGCCTGTAAAACAAATGGTGCAATGAGATCAAATAGAGTTGTTTGGACATTTAATGGACATTCATGGGTTTATTGTGCAGTTGACTTTAATCCTGAGTGTTCAAATCACTAACCGTAAATATGAGCAATAATAATCGTGATGCTTGACTTAGCAAACAACACTAAATATGCTAATCCTTTCACTCTGGGGAGTGAACAACTAAATTCATCTTAATTTGACTAATTAATGCAAGACTTGACTTTCTCATTAACCCATCACATGCGATGATATCATACTAATGCCTTTAATTATCTAACCAGTCTAATTACTTCTAATTGCGTCTGTCGATTTGGGACAGTTTAATATTTATAGAGCAATTCATTTCATTACAATTAATAATGTATTGATCCTAGAATTAAGATGTTCAATAACTCAGTGGTGACATTGATCAGAGGAACTTCGGTACAGATACTGGTGACTGACTAGATTTAATCCAAAAACTCCACCAGATAAAAGGCAAACACACACACACACACACACACACACACACACACACACACACACACACACACACAGCATTATTTATAGT
>FLSR01000406.1:27666-49157 GCA_900092035.1 Leuciscus waleckii
TCTAGTGAGGGAGTGTGTGTGTGTGTGTGTGTGTGTGTGTGTGTGTGTGTGTGTGTGTGTAAATGTGTGTATGTGTGAGTGAGAGAGAGAGTGTGTGTATGAGTAAGTGAGTGAGGGATTGAGTGTGTGTGTGTGTGTGTGTGTGTGTGTGTGAGTGAGAGAGAGAGTGAGTGAGTGAGGGATTGAGTGTGTGTGTGTGTGTGTGTGTGTGTGTGTGAGTGAGAGAGAGAGTGAGTGAGTGAGGGATTGAGTGTGTGTGTGTGTGTGTGTGTGTGTGTGTGAGTGAGAGAGAGAGTGAGTGAGTGAGGGATTGAGTGTGTGTGTGTGTGTGTGTGTGTGTGTGTGAGTGAGAGAGAGAGTGAGTGAGTGAGGGATTGAGTGTGTGTGTGTGTGTGTCTAATAATTGTGTTTGTGTGTAATGATTGCGGACCGATTGCTCTCAAAGGTCTGTCAAGTTTCAGGGTTGGCGCTCGTTCGGCGGGATTTTGAAAAGTACACTAACGCTGCTTAGCAGGGTTAGTACATTTGACCAGTGTTCCCATGCTACAGTTTTAATAAGTAAAAAAGCGAGGACCAGCCAGCCGCCACAGGATGTCAGCAATGGATATTTCGCTAGACCGGAACCAGGAAGGGGCCATTCCTCTGGTGGAGTGGAGCCTCACCTCAATAGGGACTTTTAGGCTAGCGCTATCGTGTCCTCTATACAGTTGGACAGTCTCTGCTTCGTAACTGGCAGCCCTTTAGATTGGCCTCCAACGCATACAAACAGCTGCTCCATTTGCCTGAATTGGCTAGAGTGGTCAATGTACACCCTACGCACCCGCACCGGGCAAAGTGTGTGTGGTGTCTGTTTACCCTCAGCAGGGAGTGAGATGAGTTGTGGAGAGCACCTTAGCCACATTGCCTCATCTGGGTTTGAGGACAACTTTGCTGTCGTTGGGCCCAAACTCGAGGCCAGAAGCGTCCACTGAGAGAGTCAGCAGGAGAGGTTATTAGTGAGAGGGGCCGACGGTCGGCTGTAGTAAGTGTGTGAGGGCCCTCAGGACAGTGGACAGGTCCCAGGAAGAGACTGTGTTGAGGTGGGTTTAGCGGGTTTAGCCTCCTGGCCCCTCTGAGAAATCTGACCAAGTCAAGTCAAGTCACCTGTATTTATATAGCGCTTTTTACAACACAGATTGTATCAAAGCAGCTTCACATTGATAACATGAAAACAATACAACAAAGTTTGTTTCTAGAAGAAAATTGCATCATCGTCCACCCATAATAAGGCAGATCAATAATATTGTTGAATATTAAAATTGTTGACCACCAGGTCATGTTTGCCAATCATCTGGCCAGCTATAGGGGTGTGGATACTTTGAGAGTGGACGGAAGTGTGTCCACCATCCAACAGCCCGCAGAAGAGAGAGAATGGAAGGGATCTACGCCGGTGTGATGAGGCGTGATAGAAAAATGGTCCCCCACAAGAAAATAATGGCAAGGCCGCAATAGCACTCCTTGTGCAAGTCGTTTTATTGCAGGCCGCAATAGCACTTCTTGTGCAAGTCGTTTTATTGGAAAAAAAAAAATATATATATATTGTGACGCGTGTCCCGAGCACCTATTAGGGTCGCCCTGGAAACGGAGGAGATACACCGTGTGTGTGACCGACCGGCCCGCCACTTGAAAAACGACTCACATCGCACCGAGCACTCACGACGAATTGAGAGGAGGTTCACTCAGCGCAGCATCGGAGCCCCGGACACTTCCGCACTTTCACTTCTGATCCTTTGAACTCAATAAACACACCCTCCGGGGTCTTTATTGCACTCGGCCCTGTCGTGTGATTCTTCAGCCCGTTACACTGGTGGAGAATGCTGGCAAATTACTGAAGAATCACCAACCTCCGAGTCTTTTTTTCCCATAAAAAAAAAAAAAAAAAAAAACTCCTCCCCAGCCATGGAAGAACTTCTGAAACGCCTGACCGAAGTGAGCATCCGCCAGCAACAGATTGTAGAACATGTGGCTGCTCGTCAAGGGGAAACGGAGCATGAAGTCGCCGCTCTCAGCTTTGCTACTGCCCAGCGGGTGCCGCTGCCAGACCCCAGTGTGCAGGCCACACAACTCCTGCTGAAGATGACGGCCCACGACGATGTGGAACACTTTTTGAGGATGTTCGAGGTCATTGCGGACCGGGAGGACTGGCCGAGAGAAGATTGGGCACGGATACTGGCTCTGCTCTTGACTGGAGAACCCCAGCAGGCGTATTTTTCACTTCCTTCCCGTCTGGCTAACTCCTAAGATGAGTTGAAAAAAGAGATCCTGGCCCGCGTAGGTCTGTCTCCCGTCTCAGCGGCGCAGCTGTTCCATGCGTGGGAATACAACAGTCAGAAGCCAGTCCGCGCTCAAGCTGCCGAACTCACACGCCTCTCACAACACTGGCTCCTCGTCGGCAATCCCAGCGCCGCTCAAGTAGTGACGGGTCGTCGTGGACCGTTTTCTTCGTGCCCTCCCCCGCGCACTTCGACAGGCAGCCGGCATGCGGAATCCGCAGATCACTGGAGAACTCGTAGAGGCTATTGAACTGGCGGAGGCGACGCAGCGACGTGAGGCTGGGGAGTGAGCGCTGCCTTTTCCCCGGAGGGTGTACCAGGAGCGACGTACGCCGGAGGGTGCCCCGCGCACCATCGGCAAGCCAGTGGTTCCCATCACGAATGACGAGCCCATGCCCACGGAGCCACTGCGCTCGCCCAACCGGGCTTGGCTGGCAGGATGTGTTGTTCACCAAGAGCCACCACCAGAGGCCCCGCAAGCCAGGGTAAAAGTGAACGGACGTCCCTATCAGGCTCTGTTAGACTCAGGCAGCGCCGTCAGCCTAATCCAGGCCGCCGTGTTACCCCCAAAGGTGGGGGCCAAAGCGCGTCTCCCTATCACCTGTGTACATGGCGACACACGACAGGTTCCTACCCGGCAGGTCACCATCTCTGCTAGCCCGGGCGCTTGGCCGGTCGAAGTGGGAATCATCAAAACCCTGCCCATGCCTGTGTTACTCGGCCAAGACTGGCCAGGGTTTGACCAGCTGTTCGCTGCGGCTACACAGCCTGCCAGCCCTCCTGGGCACCGCCGAAGAAAAACACCAAGACGAGGTCCCCGCCGACGCCCTGTCCTACTGACGACAGACAGCGCCAGAGATGGTGAGTCCCCCTGCCGAACTTCTAACCTTTTTTTTTTATGTGTTTCAACAGGTTGGGGGAGGAGGGACTTTCGCAAAGGGACAACTCGGGGATGATCGGCTGAAGCACTGCTGGACACAAGTGAGGGTGATAGAAGGGAAAGAAACTCGTCCCCCACCTCATCCAACCCCTCACTTTGTTGTCCAGAATGGCCTACTGTACTGTGTCGCCCAGCGGAGAGGGGACGAGGTAAAACTTCTGGTAGTGCCTCACTCAAAGACGGAAATAATAATGGAGTTGGCTCACTCTCATCCAATGGCTGGGACCTGGGGCGCAGAATACCATCAATCGTGTTAGAGACCGGTTTCACTGGCCCGGCTTAGATGCGGACGTCAAACGGTTCTGCCAAGCGTGTCCGGTGTGCCAGAGGACGTCGCCACGAGCCCTTCCCCCCTCTCCGCTAATTCCCCTACCGATAATTGAGGTGCCCTTCGAGCGGATAGGAATGGATCTGGTGGGACTGCTGCCAAAGTCTGCCCGGGGACACGAACACATCCTGGTGATCGTGGACTATGCAACCCGCTACCCCGAAGCTGTTCCACTCCGCAAGGCCACCTCCAAATCCATCGTCCAAGAACTCTTCCTGTTGTGTAGCCGGGTCGGCCTTCCCAAGGAGATATTGACCGACCAGGGTACTCCATTCATGTCCCGGACGATGGCCGATCTGTGCCGCCTTCTCAAGGTAAAACAACTGCGCACCACCGTGTACCATCCACAGACCGATGGGCTCGTGGAACGGTTCAACCAGACGTTGAAGCAGATGCTCCGTCGGGTGGCTGCTGACGACCGACGGGACTGGGACCGAATGCTTCTGTACGTCCTGTTTGGCATTCGAGAAGTACCCCAGGCCTCCACTGGCTTCACACCTTTCGAGCTCCTGTTTGAACAGCACCCCCGTGGCCTCCTCGACGTCGCCAAAGAGGCCTGGGAACAGCAGCCAGCCGCCCATCGGTCCACGATTGAACACGTCCGAGACATAAGGGAGAAGATCGACTGAGTCATGCCACTCGTCAAAGAACACCTCACCAAAGCCCAGGAAGCCCAACAGCGTCACTACAACCGGGCGGCCCAACCACGGGAATTCCAGCCCGGAGACCACGTGTTGGTCTTAGTCCCGACAGCCGCCTGTAAATTCCTCGCCCAGTGGCAGGGGCCATACACCGTCACAGAACGGGTAGGACCAGTTACCTACCGGGTCCGCCAGCCCGGCAGGAGGAAGGAAGACCAGCTTTATCACATCAACCTCCTGAAACGCTGGATCAGGAATAGGACCCAGCTGTCTGCATGGCCCCACTGAATCCGTGGTTGTAGACGTCACTACCCATCTGTCGGCCGCCCAGAAGACGGAACTTCAACATCTGGTCTGTCAATTCTCGGGTGTGTTCTCCCCATGCCCCGGGCGGACCAACGTCCTCCAACATGACGTCCGCACGCCACCTGGGGTCATCGTCAGGCACCGTCCCTACCGGATCCCCGAGGCTCGGCGACACGCCATTGAGGAGGAGGTACAGGAGAGGCTGAGGTTGGGAGTAATTGAGCCCTCCCGCAGCCCCTGGTCCAGCCCCATCGTAATGGTCCCGAAACCAGACGGCACCCTCCGGTTTTGCAACGACTTCCGCTGCCTGAACGAGGTCTCCGAGTTTGACGGCTACCCCATGCCCCGCGTCGACGAGCTGCTGGATCGCCTGGGGAGAGCCCGGTTCATCTCCACCCTAGACCTCACTAAAGGGTATTGGCAGGTGCCCCTTACAGAACAATCAAAACCAAAGACCGCCTTCTCCACTCCTAGTGGCCACTGGCAATACCGGGTTCTCCCCTTCGGGCTTCACAGGGCACCCGCAACATTCCAGCGGATGATGGATATCCGGCTGAGGCCTCACCAGGAGTATGCGGCGGCCTACCTGGACGATGTGGTAATTCACTCGGAAACCTGGGAGGACCATTTGGAGCGGCTACGGAGAGTGCTACTGGAGCTACGTCGAGCTCGACTAACCGCCAACCCTAAGAAATGTCACCTGGCTCTTCCCGAAGCCAAATACTTAGGCTTCCAGGTGGGCCGTGGTCTGATTAGACCCCAAGAAAAAAAGGTAGCAGCAATTCTCTCGGCCCCACGGCCCACCTCCAAAACCCAGATACGAGCCTTTTTGGGGTTGGCGGGTTATTATCTGTGTTTTATTCCCAACTTCTCCTCCTTAGCGGCGCCCCTGACAGACCTGACCAAGAAGGGACAGCCGGAGAGGGTACCCTGGGGACCTGCCGAGGAAGACGCCTTCCGGCGTGTGAAAGAAGCGCTCACCTCGGAGCCGGTGTTGCGCGCACCTAATTTTAACTGTCCCTTCTTATTACAGACGGACGCCTGCAACACCGGGTTGGGAGCCGTTCTCTCTCAGGTACAGAACGGTGAGGAACACCTGGTGATCTACACCAGCCGAAAGCTGTCCCCGACGGAACAACGTTACGCCGCGGTCGAGAAGGAAGCGTTGGCCATCAAGTGGGCAGTCCTGGAGCTAAGGTACTAACTCCTCGGCCGGAAGTTTACGCTAATCCCTGATCATGCCCCTTTACAGTGGATGGCACAGGCCAAGGACATGAACGCTCGGGTGACTCGCTGGTTCTTGGCGCTCCAGGACTTCCACTTTGACGTACGCCATCGGGCCGGGGCAGCCAGCGCCAACGCTGACGGACTCTCGCGGTTATGGCCAGCTTTCGGAGGTCTGCCAGGGTTTACCCCTCCCTCGGCCCCCATCTCCCCCCTATCTCGTGGGACCAGGACGATGCTTGGGGGGGGGGGGGGGGGGGGGGGGGGACTGATAAACCCTACATTATGAGGTCAAAATGTCCCCACAAAGATGGCAATATCCAAAATCCTTGTCCTTGTGGGGACATTACCAAACATGTAACATTATCATATCTATTACCATGCAAAATACTCAGAGTTGTCATGACAGAACTATATATATATATATTATTTCACTAGAAACATCTCGCTCAGATCCTATACGGCTGGTTACGATAGAAACCATCAACTAGTCTTGTTGTGTCTTGATGTTTACCGTCTCCCATCGAGAGGTCACTGGTGGAGACCCTCCCATCGAGAGGTAATAGGGGGAGACCCTTCCATCGAGAGGTCACTGGTGGAGACCCTCCCATTAAGAGGTCACAGGTGGAGACCCTCCCATCGAAAGGTCACAGGTGGAGGCTCCACAACTCGGTCTGGGAAAGGAGGTCTCTTCTCAGCAGGATTGGCCATGGTGCAGGAGACAGCAGCTGAACCATTCCCGGGTACCGTGACTGGTTCTGCCAGAGTGGTATCACAAGTGGTTCTTCCCTCGAAAAAATATCGGGCTGTAGTTTTCTCTTTTGCCTGGCCGAAACTGCTCCAAATTATGCGGATCGTCTGGAGTCTCTATTCCCATGGAGGCAGTCCGCTCTGGGACAGCATGTCTGCTCCCGTGTTCATGGAGCCCAGCACATGTTTTGCTCTTACTGAGTGGAGGTTGTCCCGTGCCCACAGGAGGAGGTGGTTCACCCTGAGAATAATACGGCGATCGCCTGGCCACTGTCTTAGCAGCGCACAGAGCGGGGTCAGTTGCTCTTTGAGAACGTCCGTCTTAGATGAACGCTGCTTTGCATGGGCACAGCCCTGGCTAGCGACACGCTCAGAGAGGCAGAGTTTTGAAACAAACGCCGGTGAAAAAATGCTCTTTTAGAGTAAAATATAATCGAAGTGGGTAAGCGCATTCTCAGCTGCCGGGTTGTCAGCATTCTTCAACGGCGAGTAGAAAGGCTTACTTAAGCTCAAGTTCCCTTTCGATACGGTTCATCGCATTACGTCAGTTTCGGATGCGTATGGGGAAACTCAGATTTCTCCGTATACTGAAGCCTGATTGGTTCACGTCTGTGCAGGTGCACAGACAAATGGCTTTTTAGCCCGCCAAAAATGGCGGGCCGACTGCCTATTTAAGTTGTGGAAAAAATGGGTCCGTTTGTCTGTTTTGGTCTTGTTTTTTGTTTAAAATGTATATTTTATACACTTATAAAATGTACTGCGATTGACCTCAACTTCAATTGGACTGAATCTGTGAAATTTCTGTGATTCCCACTGGTGCGCGGAGGTGGTGTGTTGCGGTGGTTCATCTGGCCTGCCTGATTCCACTGGCCTGCCTGCCCGGCGGGGTTGCTGGGGACAAAACATTTTTAGATGGGAGGATTTCGTGGCATGGTGGTCATTGTCGTCGCCATTTGCCCTTTAAGGATCATTGAGTTTGCACTCCTTCGGGCTGTGTGGCATTCGAGATGCAGTTCGACACGGGTTGCTAGTTGTACCCACTTCATGAGGGACTACTCTATTTTACTCTGCTGCCCATTCTGTTTGGACTGTTGGTCAAATATTTGTATATTTTTCAGAACTAAATGAAAAGAATCTGAAAGAAGAAAGTCATATACACCTAGGATGGCTTGAGGGTGAGTAAATCATGGGATCATTTTCATTTTTGGGTGAACTAACTTTGGGTAACAAAACTCAGGAGAAAAACTCTTGTACAAACGTACTTTTTAGTAAAAAATGAACGTGCCATAGAGAAACATTTTCTTGACCTATAAGAAACTGTAATTGATGCTGCCACGTAACAAATCTGCATCACAGGTCAAATTAAATAAATTGCTAATGAAATAAAAATGTACATCACGAACGACGAGCCCATGCCCACGGAGCCACCACGCTCGCCCAACCGGGCTTGGCTGGCAGGCTGTGTTGTGTTGTTCACCAAGAGCCACCACCAGAGGCCCCGCAAGCCAGGGTAAAAGTGAACGGATGTCCCTATTAGGCTATGTTAGACCCAGGCAGCGCTGTCAGCCTAATCCAGACCGCCGTGTTACCACCAAAGGTGGGGGCCAAAGCGCGCCTCCCTATCACCTGTGTACATGGCGACACACGACAGGATCCTACCCGGCAAGTCACCATCTCTGCTAGCCCGGGCGCTTGGCCGGTCGAAGTGGGAATCATCAAAACCCTGCCCGTGCCTGTGTTACTCGGCCGAAACTGGCCAGGGTTTGACCAGCTGTTCGCCGTGGCTACATAGCCTGCCAGCCCTGCCGGGCACCGCAGAAGACCAAGCCGAGGTCCCCGTCGACGCCCTGTCCTACTGACGACAGATAGCGCCAGAGATGGTGAGTCCCCCTCCCAAACTTCTAACCTTTTTTTTTTATGTGTTTCAACAGGTTGGGGGAGGAGGGACTTTCGCAAAGGAACAACTCAGGGACGATCGGCTGAAGCACTGCTGGACACAAGTGAGGGTGATAGAAGGGAAAGAAACTCATCCACCACCTCATCCAACCCCTCACTATGTTGTCCAGAATGGCCTTATGTACTGTGTCGCCCAGCGGAGAGGGGAGGAGGTAAAACTTCTGGTAGTGCCTCGCTCAAAGACGGAAATAATAATGGAGTTGGCTCACTCTCATCAAATGGCTGGCCACCTGGGGGCGCAGAATACCATCAATCGGGTTAGAGAACGGTTTCACTGGCCCGGCTTAGATGCGGACGTCAAACGATTCTGCCAAGCGTGTCCAGTGTGCCAGCGGACGTCGCCACGAGCCCCTCCCCCCACTCCGCTAATTCCCCTACCGATAATTGAGGTGCCATTCGAGCGGATAGGAATGGATCTGGTGGGACCGCTGCCAAAGTCTGCCCGGCGACATGAACACACTGGTGATCGTGGACTATGCCACCCGCTACCCCGAAGCTATTCCACTCCGCAAGGCCACCTCCAAAGCCATCGCCCAGGAACTCTGCCTGTTGTGTAGCCGGGTCGGCCTTCCAAGGGAGATATTGACCGACCAGGGCACTCCATTCATGTCCCGGACGATGGCCGATCTGTGCCGCCTTCTCAAGGTAAAACAACTGCGCACCACCGTGTACCATCCACAGACCGATGGGCTCGTGGAACGGTTCAACCAGACGTTGAAGCAGATGCTCCGTCGGGTGGCTGCTGACGACCGATGGGACTGGGACCGAATGCCTCCGTACGTCCTGTTTGGCATTCGAGAAGTACCCCAGGCCTCCACCGGCTTCACACCCTTTGAGCTCCTGTTTGGAACGCAGCCCCGTGGCCTCCTCGACGTCGCCAAAGAGGCCTGGAAGCAGCAGCCAGCCACCCATCGGTCCACGATTGAACACGTCCGGGACATGAGGGAGAAGATCGACCGAGTCATGCCACTCGTCAAAGAACACCTCACCAAAGCTCAGGAAGCCCAACAGCGTCACTACAACCACAGGAATTCCAGCCCGGAGACAACGTGTTGGTCCTAGTCCCGACAGCCGCCTGTAAATTCCCTGCCCAGTGGCAGGGGCCATACACCGTCACGGAATGGGTAGGACCAGTTACCTACCGCGTCCGCCAGCCCGGAAGGAGGAAGGAAGACCAGCTTTATCACATCAACCTCTTGAAACGCTGGATCGGGACTAGGACCCAGCTATCTGCACTGGCCACCACTGAACCCGTGGTTGTAGACGTCAGTACTCACCTGTCGGCCGCCCAGAAGACGGAACTTCAACATCTGGTCGGTCAATTCTCGGATGTGTTCTCCCCACGCCCCGGGCGGACCAATGTCCTCCAACATGACGTCCGCACGCCACCTGGGGTCATCGTCAGGCAGCGTCCCTACCGGATCCCCATCGCTCGGCGACACGCCATCGAGGAGGAGGTACAGGAAATGTTGAGGTTGGGATATTGAGCCCTCCCACAGCCCCTGGTCCAGCCCCATCGTAATGGTCCCCAAACCAGACGGCACCCTCCGGTTTTGCAACGACTTCCGCCGCCTGAACTAGGTCTCCGAGTTTGACGGCTACCCCATGCCCCGCGTCGACGAGCTGCTGGATCGCCTGGGGAGAGCCCGGTTCATCTCCACCCTAGACCTCACTAAAGGGTATTGGCAGGTGCCGCTTACAGAACAAGCAAAACCAAAGACCGCCTTCTCCACCCCTAGTGGCCACTGGCAGTACCGGGTTCTCCCCTTCGGGCTTCACGGGGCACCTGCAACATTCCAGCGGATGATGGACATCCTGCTGAGGCCTCACCAGGAGTATGCGGCGGCCTACCTGGACGATGTGGTAATTCACTTGGAGACCTGGGAAGATCATCTGGAGCGGCTACGGAGGGTGCTACTGGAGCTACGTCGGGCTCGACTAACCGCCAACCCTATAAGAAATGTCACCTGGCTCTTCCCGAAGCCAAATACTTGGGCTTCCAGGTGGGCCGTGGTCTGATTAGACCCCAAGAAAAAAAGGTAGCAGCAATTCTCTCCGCCCCACGGCCCACCTCCAAAACCCAGGTACGAGCCTTTTTGGGGTTGGCGGGTTATTATCTGTGTTTTATTCCCAACTTCTCCTCCTTAGCGGCGCCCCTGACAGACCTGACCAAGAAGGGACAGCCGGAGAGGGTACCCTGGGGACCTGCCGAGGAAGACGCCTTCCGGCGTGTGAAAGAAGCGCTCACCTCGGAGCCGGTGTTGCGCGCACCTAATTTTAACTGTCCCTTCTTATTACAGACGGACGCCTGCAACACCGGGTTGGGAGCCGTTCTCTCTCAGGTACAGAACGGTGAGGAACACCTGGTGATCTACACCAGCCGAAAGCTGTCCCCGACGGAACAACGTTACGCCGCGGTCGAGAAGGAAGCGTTGGCCATCAAGTGGGCAGTCCTGGAGCTAAGGTACTAACTCCTCGGCCGGAAGTTTACGCTAATCCCTGATCATGCCCCTTTACAGTGGATGGCACAGGCCAAGGACATGAACGCTCGGGTGACTCGCTGGTTCTTGGCGCTCCAGGACTTCCACTTTGACGTACGCCATCGGGCCGGGGCAGCCAGCGCCAACGCTGACGGACTCTCGCGGTTATGGCCAGCTTTCGGAGGTCTGCCAGGGTTTACCCCTCCCTCGGCCCCCATCTCCCCCCTATCTCGTGGGACCAGGAACCAAAACAATGTTCTTCTGCAAAATGCATTCAGTTTTTTTTTTTTTTTACCACGTGATGCACCACGGCACAATTATTTTGTTTGGATTAAATGGGTCCTATTATGTCCTTTTTACAACGTTTTTGGGGTGTTTTGGAATATGTTTTCATGCTTGATTGTTCAAAAAACATAATTGTTCACATATTTTACATTATTACTGTAATATGTTCGGGAAATGTCATGGCCCTTACCATAACCGCGAGTTTCATCTGCTCAGGTGTAAATATTGAGGATGTTGTCAATTTCAAACTAATTAAAGCCTGATTCAGACTTAAGAATGTTATCAAACAAGAGGATCTTCCAGAACTGATTTAATGCACGGACTTTGCAAGCACGTTATTTTCTTATACATTTTAGCTATGATGTTAAACACCATTCATGATATTTGTCGGAAAACTATGGTAATACAAACAGTAATCAATCACAAAACCATGGTTAATTTTCCTAAGTTCCGGTGAACAGTAAAGCGAAAGCTTACACAAGCTACAGTAAACACTATTTAAATACTGTAATGTTAGCTATCAGGCAAGTGAAGGCAACCCTTGTTCACTGCAAGACTAGTATAATGTGCGCTAACAAAGTATATAGGAATTTGATTTCCTGCAGACTTTAATATCTGGTCAACAATTTTTTCTTTAAAAAAACATAAATTAACAAATAGTGTGTAAGCATATGGTGATTAAATTTAGCAATATGACATTATCAGTTTTATATATCTGATATATTAGCAGTACTGGTAGATGCTTCCAGAACCTGGATCTACTGCTATTCTTAGGTTATGCTGCAGAGATGTACTCAACTTGATCTTCATTTTGTGTTCTCTGAAAAACCAGGTATAGCTTAACAAGGCATCCAGGGTCATAGGTCTTTTAATAGTGCCTACTTCATTCCCTCAACAGGTCTTGTAGGAAAGTGGGTGGTTTAGGATACAGACAGGTTGAAAGTGTGTAAAACTGTAGTGCTACGTGAATGTGTGTGTGTGTGTGTGTGTGTGTAAGGTTCAGTAAAAATCTCTTTGTTTCCATGGTACCCATATTTTTTTTCTTCATTTATGGCTTGTGGCATTGATAAGGTCAGTCACTCAATGCTACTATATCACTACGTTTTGGAAGATGGTTTTATATTTCATATATATGAGATTTCTTCTATTGTGTGTAAGTAAACAGTTGTGACATTTACTGCTGGTTTAGCCCTAAACCCTTATACCAATGAGATTTAAACTCCAGATTCAGTGCCATCGACACAGCTAAAGGGTTTTTTGAGTGTAAAAATACATCTTGTTTGCTTTTGTTGGTTCCTAATTAACTAGAATAAAATCTGTCATGGATGGAATAAAGGTGAAGCGAGGATTCAAGTGCAGGAAATGAAGGATCTTTAATTAAGTGGTAAAATAAAACAAAACTACCCTGAGGGGGAAAACAAGACAGGCATCTCCAAACTTGACTTTGGTAGGAAAACCAGAAACATGAGGATACATAGAATGACGTACCAGCACAGGACTGCAAACACAGGGACTAAATAGGGAAGCAAACAAAAGAGGGTAACGAGGAAAGCAGGTGGGGCAAATTAATCAATATCAGGTAACAAGATGGGAGGGGCTAGACAATTGACAGGAGAGCACATGGCACAAGGAAACACATAACAAGCCATGTGCTCACAACAGACAGGACTATAACACAAGCACATGACAAACCGGGGGCCTGTACCATGAAGCCGGTTTAGGTGGCTAGCCAGCTATGTTTCAGTTTAGTTTCCGCCAACCCTGGGTTTTAGGTACTATGAAAGTAGCTTGGCTTTAATCGGTGTTAGTTGCCATGGTATCTTACGCTGCACGGCTAACCTGCTCCGGGGCAGGTTATGTTCTGGATTCAACATCTCAGACTGAAGTTTGACCAATCAGCTGAGAGCAAAGAAACATACAGGTGACGTAACTTATTCCCAGTGTCTGTTACAATGACTTCACCTTTTCTTCCAAATCCGGTGGACATCTCAGCGCAAATAGTTTGACGAGCACTTCGTAGAGAAAGAGTTTTTAGCCAGACAAAATCCCCTTGCCTTTCCTGATAGTTACATGTATGAAAGATACAGATTTTCCGCGGAAGGAATGTCTTATCTTTGCGAACTTCTTGAGCCGCACATAAAGAATTTAACACGTCGAATTCATGCACTTACTGTACCGCAAATATTGCGTTGCGTTTTTTTGTTGCAAGTGGTAGGCTACATACTTGCACGGTGGGTGACGCACAGAAGCTCGGGGAAAACACGGTTTGTCGAACCATTCGTAAGGTGGTCCTCGCTCTGCAGGAGTACATGAATAGTTTCATTAATAGTGTTCCCCGGACATTTATCGGCCATGTCCATAAAAGAGGGCTTTTATAAAATTGCCGGTAAGATATATTGATAGGGTGACATCACATGAACACATTTTATTTAATTTTTTTCATATAATATAATATAATATAATTGAAGGATGCACCTGTGTATCCTCGCTCATGACTCTTCAGGAAGCTTTCTCACTTTTTGTTTCTCGCCTCCTCATGGTGCAATTAGAGAATTGAGATGCCCTTCAATATAGCTGAGTTCGATCAGTTTCCGGGTCATGGGCTGTAGCACTGAGAAGCAAGGAAACAAGGAAGCATCGATTCGAGTATTGAGAAGCACCCATTGTAAATGCAAAAAAGAAAAAGAAAACCACCTAGTTCAGCTACAGTAGTATCGGACATTTTCAAACAACCAGAGCAGATTTATGAGAAAATGTCCTCATATGGTCAATTATGCTATGTGTATGCACACATTTTTGAAAAACAGCAGGCCTCTAATTGGTCTCTATTTTATTCTTTGTCCCTTGATGTTGAAAACTTTTAGTCTGTGGTACATCATTGCTTATTTTCTCAGATCCAGCTGCCACATTGGTGACTATATTTCTGCCATCATTACATTTGTTTCAAATTTGTGTGATGATTACTCTGTTGTGTTCCCTACAATTAAAAACCAAAATGGCATTTGATATATCATCTGTTGTACCTGATGCAGTGAGCTGTATGTCCAGATGATACAATTGGGTACTCAGTACAGTACTGATGCCTGCCAAGCACTGCTTGCATTGTTTATTACAGAAAGAGAGTTTTAACAGATCATTGCAACAAATAGCCTAAGTATTGGCTTGTTTTCTTTTTTTCTGTAAATGATTGTGTTTGAGAATCTGTTAAATGATCCCAATGCTTAATTCATCTGTTATTAAGGTGTCATTTGAAATTGTAAAATTCTTTGCTCGGAGCTGAGCGTCACAAGGAAAACAAAAAACAAAGATGAAATAAAATCATCAAACACGCCTTCACACTATGTATGTGAACACAGTGTGATAAGTGCTTTGATGTTTTCACCTGAGGTGTATTCACTGCCCCCGTATTGTTGTTCTGAAGCATACTTCTTGTTATGGCCAATATCGATATCAACAGACACTGACTCTGAACAAATGAGAAGTTACTGCAAGTTTGTTGAGGTTTGTCCTTTTTAACAGGATCGCTCTGACAAAAAAAAAGTGCCATCATTTACTTTACCTCGTACAAATACAAACACGTATTTGTCAGGATTCTGTAACTTTGGTCGGTCTTATTCTTAGTTTGGTGACAAGATCTTGACTCCCATGTGTTGTATCGTCTTGTCCATGTGTCCATATTAACAATACAAAAGAAATACAAAGTCACTTATACATCAAGGGCAGCACACACACACACACAAAAAAAAATCTAATCATTGGACTGATGGTTACCAGCAGGGGAAGTCTTGAGGTACCAGCAACACTCAAATATGAATCCTCCCCGCTAATCAACGGCATTAACCGCACGTCTGAAAGAACGCATTCATGATTAAAACAAAAATGACATCAGACCATGACACACGAATACAAAGAAACTACATACCTAGGGTGCGAGGAATCCCAGTCACAAATCCCATTCCAGAGGAAATCAACACGCACATTGTAAAAAAAGCACACAGTATTTCGATTTAACCGTACCGCACTACGCGGGAAGGATTAACACCACAAACAATGCTATTTGTTCCCACCTGTGAATGGGCTGCAGACACGTCGACCATGGAAAACCGTACAAATGCTCTCCCACAAACTGTAGGGACCAAACAAAATATCTCTCCAGCACGCCACTCGGCATGTGGAACCGGAGAACCATAATACGATTCTTCACAAGGCAGGTCTAAATCCTCTGCCTCTAGCCTCTTCTTTTTTTTTCTTTTTTTTTTGACATCGCCCTCTACTGGCCTGGCATGCAGAATACAGCATTTTTTACTATTTTCGCGGATAGATTTTAGAACATCGTTGTCGTGTGAATGTACCTTTAATTTGGAACATAATGTCCACACTAGAGGCTTCGTAACTTCAAGCTAGTTGGAAACTAGACTAATAAAATAATTAGTATTCTTTTGTTTGTAAATAACATTCAGAAATGGTTTGAAATTTAGAATCAATAAATGAATACTGATACAAAAAAAACATAAGAAATTACTTTCGATTTTTATGAATGATTTTATTTGACATGCACAACACAAACTTTTGAATGATAGAGTAAGTCATTATCTGGCTAATCAACATTTACTGTAGGACTATGCTATCGTCACGTTTTGAGTGTCTTCATGTCTGTTTCTAGGTTACTTTTCTTGTTCTGTTAATTAGTTCTGTCCCCTATCAGTTTGTCACAATGGTGTCTGATGTGATTAGAGTTTGAGTTCAGGTGTCTCTAGTTAATTAGTCTCATTAGTTCCTCTGTTTGATGTCTATTTAGGCCCTGTGTTTAGTCCTATAGTTGTCTGTTATTGTCGAGTTTTCCCGGTTGTTCTCTTACCATTTTCATAGTCCAAGGGTGTTTTGTTTCTAGTTCTTTGTTAATAAACCTTTTACTACTGCACCTAGATCCTTCCATCTCTATTACCTGCAACCGACAGTGACAGCTATCTTATAAACCTCAAAGAGATACGCATAGACTAAAAAGCAGGACATTTCTATTTAATGAAAACAGTGCATTTTATAAATGACGTTTAACCCATGTCAATAGCCTTTTATCATCTTATGTAGTATTAAATTCACAGCAGTGTTAGAGGGCATGCCTCTCTCTTTTCTTATCTGCTTGCCATGCTGTTGATTTTGCTCCCTGTCTCTGCGGGCAGAAACAGAGTGGGTCTGCGCTGTATATATCGTGCTCCATCTCCATATAGCAGCCCTGTGATCTGAGTATTATTGCCTGCAAGGAGGGGATATTACATCCGTGCTGCCTGGGTGGGAGATCAGGGAATGCCATCAGTGAAACGGCAGGGACTCTCTCTCCTTTCTCTGTCTATCACAGACACAGACCAGTCAGAGTTATTAGATTTGCAGGCATGTACATCTACAGCAGGGAATAAAGCAGTGTACAATGTCAAACTCTGGCACAGCTTGACTGAGTGACAGAGACTAAATAACAAGTATCACACTTTTGCGGGGGAGGATATTCAAACTTTGAAGAACTGTTTCAGGGTTTTATTGTGGCCATGGGGTCTCAAGCTCGAAAAAAAGACACACACACACACACACACACACACACACACACAGAAGGAAGGGGAAAAAAAACACCATTTTTTATATTTTATTATTATTAATTTTTTTATTAATTTTTTTATTCAGTCAAATTAGTTGGCCCAAAACTTCCAATACAGAATCTTCTCAAATGTTTTAAAGGTGCATTATGTGAGAGTGATAGCTAGCAGTTGAAATGGGTACTGCAGTCCAAATTCAAAATATATTGTAGATAGTTATATTTTCCCCACCCTCCTGCTTAGACTCGACGCTCACGCGGGTTGCCAGATTGAGAACACGCAACAGGAACGAGCGCAATTAACAATGGAAGGCGAGAAGACTTGCACACTATAAGTTGATGAGTTGATTTATGGATTTATGAGTTGATATCGCATTTTAATATGCTCCTGTTCTTAGAGATTTTAGATAAGTCAGAGGTTTTTTAGGTTGGGTAGAATCGGCTATCTCTGACCCAGTTTGTTTGCTGGCTTCCATGGCTGCAATATGCTGTGTTTTCCGCCAACTGGCGACCTGTGGTGGTGAAAAACTATTGGGTAAATTGGCAACGTGCGGTATCGCACAGACCAAAACAAAAATAGACATTCTGACACCGAAGGCACATTTCAAAGCATTGTTTTTCAGAGAAACGAGTATGTGAACTCAGCATGTTTCCTAAATATCTGCAAACATATTATGGTATTTTTATGCTTTAGAACAGTCAAAAACTTACATACTGCACCTTTAACATATTAGCAGTAATTTAAAACCTAATAGAATCAGATGCAATCAAACTAGGCTGATGTTACATTCATAATACACAATTCATGATGTACAAAATGTAACGGTGAACGAAAATGTTCCGAAATGTGTATCGTTCTGTTTTTATGTGCATAACATTAGCATATCAGTCAATACACAACACATTCTGAAACACTACACAAATTCTTTCATTGTGAATAAACATAGCCTACAAGCAACTCATGCAAGTTGTTTTGGAAAATACATATTTTAAAATCTTTTAAATCCCAAGAATGGAAATAACATCAACAACATAGTTTAAATTGTGTGCACTGAACCCTCATTTCTGATTAAATCATTTTAATATGCTGATTTGCATTTCTTATTATCAATGTTGAAAAGTAAAACCAATGTTGAAAAATAACCAATGTTATTTCCATTCAGTTGTGCTGATTAACTTTTTTTTCTTGATTCTTTGATGAATAGAACGTTCAAAAGAACAACATTTAATTCAAACAGAAATGTTATCATTATAAATTATATTAAATTATAACTAAATTGTAAATGTCTTTACTCTTACTTTTGCTCAACATTTAAACAGTATAATGCAGATAAAAATAAATAAATAAGAAATAAATAAAAAACTCTAGATTGTTAGTGAAACTGTCCATTAATTATATTAGGATGAAGATTGTGGAATTGCACTGCACATACTAATTTGGCCATGTTGAGTATTCTGTCCATTAGGTTATTACTAATGCTGTATTGAGCTTTATAATTATTCCCCTTTTTCTTTTCTACAAAAGCATTACACACAATGTCACAGGACATATTGTGCGAAGTGTCTTCGTATGCCAAATTCAAATATGTGAAAGTGCGATACTGGAGAACTCTTTTTTTTTAGATTGTATTGTATAACTCAATTCAAGCATTGGTTCCATGGCTTTGTGGCAGTGCGCATTGCTTGGTTGAAGACTTATCCCTCCTCTTTGACTGAGATACGCTTCCAAAAATGTGTAACTTGTTATTTCCTCTTGTATTGTGACTTCAATGACCGAGCAGCCCTTTTAGTTGCAGATATTGGGGTTAGAAAGCAGAAGAGGATTTTTACCCATTCACCACTGCTTTTGATGGTGACAGACTTCTCAGCATGATCAACATATTTTTGATTGCTTCAGGGGTGTCACAATCAATGCATGTGGGCTGTGGAATTTCATATGTTTTTCTTTCTCCAATGAAAGTAGATGACTAGTATAATCACACCATTCCTCTTAGGGGTAGAACATGCATTTTAACATTATCTAAATAAATTGCTTGCTTAGAAGTAATTTTAATAAATATGTAAATGCATTACTGTTAATCTAGGGAGCTCTGGCGTTCCTTGGGCAAGAAGGATATCACTCAAAAATTGTCAGGCCTTTTTTTTTTGCGAGCTAGCATTAAAATAAATTACAATATTGGCTCCCTGCATATGCCAGCTCCATTAGCGGCAAGTGTAAGCGAGAGAGGGGTATGAGCAATGAAACCTTCTTGGAAAGGTGTTTAATGTTTTCCACTGCTAATGGTCTGCTGGTCATAATAGGTGGGGCTAATTATCAGACCATTATCACCTTACCTGAATATCAACACAAATTCATTTCCTTACAGAGGAGAGCCAGGAATAAGACTCAAAATAATACCAATGTACTGCTATTACAGTGTCACTGGGTTTTAGTTCAATGGAGATCTATGACACTGACACAAGCTAAAATAATCCCTCGTTGCTAATGGGAAAGAGGTGATTTCTGAAAGGATTTTAGGAATAAAAATGAAGTAGTAATTTGTTTTTTATTTGTATGAAAATACATTTATTACCACACATTAAATGTTAACATATTGTCCCTGCTGTCTAATATTACATCAGGCCAGCAGTGACGGGGAGCAATGTCACTAAGGGTACGTTTACACGACAATGATATGCTTAAAATGGAGAAGTTTTTCCTTTGAGTTTTCCGTGTACAGACGAAACCATTGTCAAAACGATCCCCATTCACACTGATCCGCGAAATTTGTTTTTATTTTTTACAATATTTCAGCAATAAAGACTTGTGTGTACAGTATTATGTCAGCTATTTCAGAACAAGTGTGAATCAGGAATAAACTCTTTAAAAAAAATTAAATAATAATCTGGTCTCAAACTGCACATAAATCACACCTTTTGGAAGGTTTTAATAAAACGGCATTTAAACAAATTACATCCCTTGTGAAAAATAAGTACATTTTAGCATACTTTATATAGGCCTACTTAAGTGCAAACTAATTAAATGAAAATGTATTTTAGTTTAAATTTGTATTAAATGCAATTAGCTGAATTTTAGAGTGCTTTTTGTACTTAAGTATGTTAAGAAACATAGTCATACATGTACACTTAAGTGGTTAAGTCATTAATATTATAATATCTGCATGTAGTTAATCAAATTAAGCACACTTCCTTTTCACAGGGAATGCAATATTTCACATAAATTATAAAGCAGCTTCATTTTAGAAAGCTACTTTTTCCATGTAACTTGTAGTGAACTAGCACTTTATTACACTTTATTTCGACTTCTAATAACTATAAGTAACTTTGCAAGTACATGTCAACTAACTATCATATAATTTGTCAGTACGTCAATTAGCTCTCATTAGATTAGGGTTCTGATTAGTAGAAAAAGTTGACATTAACTTGTAAAGTTACTTGTAGTCAGTAGAATGTCTTTTGGGGGACCATAACAATAAAGTGTTAAAGATATTAAACAACAGTTTACTAACCTCTAATGACTGCTGATGTGAAGTTACAAAGTTAATTACAGTTAGTAGAATGTCTAAAATGAACATTGAAATAAAGTGTTACCAGAGTGACTTTCAGCTTAGCTTATCTCATTTTATGTAGAGTAGGTTAATTTATTCAGCCACTTTTTTGAGTAGGCTGCCGGGTTCACAAACAAGGCTTGAGTCTAGTCCCAGACTAAAATGCATGTTTGAGCTGTCTTAACTGAAAGCAACTTGCACTGACACATCTTAAAATGTCAGTGCCATTGTTTTGTCTCAAGATGCACACCAGATATGAGTTTTTTTTTTTTCTAAGGCACGTTTATAAATTAACTTAAATACCCTAATTAAACTAAGGCCTAATCCTGGCTTAGTCTGTGTAACTGGGCCTTAATCAAATTTTTTTATTTACACAAATTGCTGGCTATAGTGGTTTTCCTTCAACTTGTAATTGAAGCAATAACATTTTGTCCATTATTCTCAAGATTACAAGTGGTAAATAAGGGCAAGACCAGTCATTTGGACCAAATATTTAAGAGTGGATAAAAAATAAAAATAAACTAATGAGGAAAATGCAGACCTCAAAGTCCTGTCCGACTAATCCAAATCCCACTGACAAAACATCTAAATTACAAGCAGGATGGCACCAATCTAATCTTTTACACGTTATTTATTTTCCTTTTATCGAAAGCTTTTGTATAATGCATAGACTCCCTCAGGAGTTGGACCAATTCAATATGAAGACAAAAGCTTGTATTGTGCCCTGCAAGAACAATAAGGGTTTTCACCTTTAGACAAGAATATGTATCAACTCTCTTGTGCTGTTTATCAATCCAATTAAAGTAATGATCATGAGAATGGGAGAGCCAAATCTCCACAGACCAGACTGTTTTCAATCACACACAAGCAAGCCTGTCATATTGTTTTTTTTTGTAGCCCTACCATTGAAAAATTGTGACACTTTTTTTTTGATTGTCTCTAGTAGGTCAGTGAATTCTACTTTGGAAGTTCAGGATTAGTGCTTCTGAATCTGACACAAACCGCCACTGCAGTGGGGGCAAATCACGCATGGATTGGTTTAGTATTTCTGACAATTATTTTATAATCTCTCTCCTCCTATTCATCACGTCGTAGCAGGAAATTGGCTTCTTTTTTTTTTTTTTTTTTTCCACCGAT
>FLSR01000406.1:49357-79919 GCA_900092035.1 Leuciscus waleckii
CGAATATGCTGCCGTCGCATCATCAGGTGGATGCTGCACATTGGTGGTGGTTGAGGAGATTCCCCCTTCCATGTAAAGCGCTTTGAGTACCTAGAAAAGCGCTATATAAATGTAACGAATTATTATTATTAATGATTAATCTTCCATTAATCTGGTTCATTCATCAACAACACTGATTAATTCAGGAAAGAAACGAGTGAATGTCTGAGAAAATCATTGAATCATTCACTCAACTGAACTGGGGTGTGTTTCCCAAAAGCATCATTAGCCAACTATGGTCGCAAGTTCCGTCGTTATAAATAGAGTTCAATGGAACTTGCGATCATAGTTGGCTAATGATGCTTTTGGGAAACCCACCCCAGTTCAGTTGAGTTTATAACGATGGAACTTGCGACCATAGTTAGCTTTGGGAAACGCACCCCAGATTGGTTAAAAAACAGAGATTCATTTAGCGACACCCACTGTGTATCGATCAGAGATGACTGTTTTTGATTCGTTTGGAGCTGGTGGATTTCAGTGGTGGATCAAAAAACAGACAAAGTGTCAAGATTGTGTCCTCATTCTAAGCTAATCGGCATTGACTTCGATAACAAATGAAGGTGGTCTGAGTATCATCATCATCACTCTTGCTCGTGCGATTTGTCTGTTGATATCAGTATTGCACAGGGGTGTTTCTAGCCCCCATTAAAAAGAATGTCCCCATATTTTGATACTTGTATATATGTATACTATATATATATGTATATAATTTATATCCATATACAGTATGTCCATATATATGGATATAAATTGTCTCTACCTGTTACAGCTGCCATTCTTTTTGTTTCCTGTCTTATAAATCCAATAACTATTTCACTGTGAGAAACTGCTGCAAAATTGTGCAAATTATTTAGTGCGCGAGCGACCTGTCAAAATCAATCAAACTGAATCGTGAATGATTTCAGACCTTTTTGCCAACTGATTATATCAAAAGAGTGAATAATTCATTGATCAGTTATCGCCAGTTCGGATTCAAAACAGCGGATAGAAAAACTCATGACATGGGAATGATTCTTGTGTCAGTATGTGGTAATCTCCATCGTCAGACAAGGATTTATCAGTAATATTTTACTGGGGCACAGCAGTATTTCACTGCGGCTCGTATCCCATAAAGGGTGTAGTGATCCCCTGATATAATTTTTTGTCTGAGCTTTTTTTATCAGAGCAATCAACTGCTTCAAAAATTCCCATTTTCAGATGTGACGTGATGAACACGAGTAAACAGGAAATCAGTTTGTTCCTGCAGGTCCCGCACTCACTTCACCTCACCAGTGGGTCATGCTTTACAACTGAACCTGGCATGCTCTGCACTCACTCTCAGCACTATATCATCTGCCCTCTATCAGAGCTGCCAAGGTGGCCACAGTCCAGCTTGCAATCTACTGAGCAGTCATCACCATATCCAGATGTGAAATGAGGATAATTAGCGGGATGCTTGTGTGCTTTCATGTGCTAAGTGGATCTCATGAAAATGTAACATCCAGTGGTGCACCTGAAATATTAAGTAATTTTTTGTCCATTGGTTGGTTATTGGTTGTTTTTTCTTTGCTGCAACAGTGGGATTATAATAGCTGCTTTTAAATTGAGGCACTGATAAGTGAGGAATGGATGACAGAAGAACAGGTATTAGAGGAGTCCAGGGGAATTCTGCTGGAGGACAGATGATGTGATGGTTTTGGTTTGGCAGGCCGTCGTAGGATGGATAGGCATAGGTTCAGTACTCACTCATTAAAGATGGTCGCTGAGGATATTAGGGTTGTCTGTGAATGATTTACTGAGGTCTTGGGTGAGCTGATGTCAGAGAAGGTGAAGGAATGGATTGTGTCAAGGTCATCAGAGAGGCCTACTGTATGGTCATTTCCCACTGCCGCTCTGCTGCACAGGATTTGTAATATTTGTAATATTTTTATTAGAGGTATATACAACCTACTGTATCATATTTAATAGACAAATTTCCAAGGCCTCAACATGATCAAAACTTCGTCAACTACAGTATATGCCTTCTATCATCGATAGTTTATATATATTTTTTTAGTATCATTGTAATCAAATCGGCCTTCAGTTTGTGGTACATGTGTCTTTTTTTTTTAACATAGGTTTACTTGATTATGAATACATAATTTTTTGGGAGAAATTTAGGAATTTGATGAACGTGTATTTGTACACCTCTCAATCATCATTGCATTGCAGTGTAAACCTCATTCTTACAATGACTTCAGTCATTACTAGAGAGTTATCTTTTTTTCACTTTAGAATACTGTTCCAAATAATTAGTGATTCCTTCTAAAGGATTTGATCATATTTGAGTCATTACTAGTGGGTTATCATATCTTCACTTTAGAATTAATTATACATTATGTATTATTTACATTAATTATGAACCTGTACGTAATAGTTCTTAGTAGTCCCCTGGGAAGTATGGAACATTTTTTAGTTTTTGATTAGCTAATAGTGAACTACCTCATTCAACTGAGCTTTATTACATACCAATTTATTAATCAGAGTTTCTAGTCAGTTAAAGGAACACGCCACTGTTTTTTGAAATAGGGGTTATTCAACGTCTTACCTACATTTAGAAAGGTGGGCAAACACATTTTTGTCTCAGTGCATGCATTGTTTTAGTCTGGCAGCGCCGCCGCTAGCTTAGCTTACCATAATGGATGGAATCCTTTGTTGCCGGATAACATGTCGTGAGTAAAAGTGAAAAAAAAAAAACGGGAAAAAACCCCCAAAACGAATTGCTTCTTGTGGCCTGCGTATTCACAACGAGTACAAATAGCAATGCAAATCAAGACTAGGCGATTTCCTAGGCAGATATTGACTTGGGACTATATTGAGGGGGAAGCACAGGCAAAGCACTGCTATTTGGGTGCAGAGATATCACGCAACACCTGAAATCTGCTATCTCTGCGCCCAAGATATCTGATATCTCTGCGCTCTGCGTCTACTGTAGTTGCTTATTAGCATGCATATTACTAGGGTATTGGCTTTTTATTAGTACTTTAAAGCACACATTTATGCTTATTTTGCATGACCATATTCTCCATCAGTAACACTTTACAATAAGGTTTAATTTGTTAACATTAGTTTATGTATTTGTACTAACCATGAGCAATACATTTGTTACTGTATTTGTTATTCTTTGTTAACGTCAGCTAAAAATACATATGTTCATTGACTGTTCATGTTACTTTACTGAGCATTAACTAATGTTAAGAAATACAACTTTTGATTTAAAAAACATTAATAAACATTTATAAATGCTGTAGAAGAGCAGTTCATTATTCATTAATTTTAACTACTGTAGATAACTAATGTTAATGAAACCTTATTGTAAAGTGTTACCTCTACATCCCTTTATCTAACCCAATACCTAAACTTAATAACTACCTTACTAACTATTAGGGTAAGTGTACCCATTAAGCCCATGTACCATTTAAGACCTTCTTTTTTTTTCTCTAAAAAGAGAAGAGAAAATAATATTTTATGCTGCTTATTATTTTAACCAATCCGGTGATTTGTTATTTCCCTGGCAGTTTTTATTGCATACCAATCACATTTGGCAATGTTGAGTTAGCCCCACCCATGTGCATGATGTCTCAGGGGACCTCACACAAAGTCACCCCAAAACTTTGGTGTTTCGGGACCCTTCAGAAATCAACACATTTCTGCAATTTTCAGCCATTTCTTTGGTAACAACATTGATATTATGTCAAATAAGAGATAAATGTATTGTTTTTTGTGTAAGAACAAATAGTACTTTAACATTTTATATAATTTTCCTTTAAATGAAAAGATGAGTTTTATTAGCTTGCGTTCAAAGCTAATCTCTAGGTCAAACCATTAGCCTTAGAGAAAGATAGACTGCCAAAGAATTAAGCATGTGAACTGCAAACAATAAATGTTTTGTGATTCATTTTACTTTAATTTACAAATAAATACATCATAAATTGTTTTGTAGAGAAGATTATTTTCATAAATTAACTTTTTTTAAAGATGGGCTTAAATGGTACAGCGCCACAAACACATGCCTTCTCTGACAGGCCTAGAGGCTGAAGCAGTCAGGAGCTTGTTGTGTTTCAATCAGCCGGCTTCCTTCCCGAGATACACCCGGTTAAACTTCCACCTTTGACCAGGCATAACTCGGGAGCCAAGTCGACTTAAGGCTAGGAGGCCCCCCTAAACCCAGAGTATGGAGCTCCAACTCGGCTTGGCTCCGGAGATACACCCGGTCAAACTTCCAGCTTGACTCCAGCTACAACTCCAGTCAAGCCGACTTAAGGCTCCAGACCACCGGCCACTAACACCTACCCATCCCACCCAGGGCTCTAATCAAACATTAGCTAAATGATTTTTTTATATATATACTTCCCTGTCACTGAATAAATATATTGATGTTTTGCTTCTTTAAAAACAATTAATTTTTATATTTAGTGAATCAATGATGATGTGGGCTTATTTGGAACACATGCGGGCTTAAATGGTGCCAAGGTACCAATTTAGCCCATGCCAGACTTCTGACTTTATTCCTAAATTATCTTAATTTTATATTCTAAAATGTACATCAACTTATTAATACATTTTCAAATGAGAGATAAATCTTGCATTTTAACAAATGATTTTTCTTATAAACTATGTCAATATCTATGAAAAAAACCTAGACTTAGATTTTGGTGGGCTTAATGGGTACACTTACCCTAATAAGCAGTAATTATGAGTTTATTGAGGCAAAAGTCATAGTTAATAGTTAGTTAATAGATAGAATTGGACCCTAATCTAGAGTATGACCAATTTTTCTTACTACCATTTCATATGCTAGGATTTACGATTTTGCTCACACTTTAGTTTAGGGTCCAATTCTCTCTATAACTAACTATTAACTACGACTTCTGCCTCAATAGGTATTGGGTAGGAATAAGGGATGTAGAATGTGGTCATGCAGAATAAGGCATTAATAAGTGTTTTATAAGTACTAGTAAACGGCCAATATCCTAGTAGTATACATGCTAATAAGCAACTAGTTAATAGTAAGAATTGGACCCTAAACTCAAGTTTTTACCAGGATTTTTAATAGATCGGCATAATTACTCGTATCTAGTCACATAATCTAGACCCATTCTATTCAATATAGTGAACATTATTTGCTATTTGTATCTAATAGTGCCTGATCACTGTAAAAAAAAATCAAGCAAGCAGTATATTCAGACATGTAGAAGTTTGTGAAAAACAATGTCCTCGTATAAGGGTACTGGGTTTATTTTCAGACCAAACTGTCAGTACACAACTAAAATCAGCACCACACACTCTGACTAATGTTCTGCAGAGTTACTGCCTGCAATTTATTCAGCAAACTTTCTGATGATGACCATCCAGCTGAAAACACCTGAAAAAGTTGATGTCAAACTATTTGAATCCATGAACTGTAATATAAAAACAACAAATGCCGGACAGCACAGTTATTGTGGGGGCATTGTTTATAGTTAATGTTTATAGTGGGCAGATTTGCACTTAGTATAAATATGATAGATGCTATTTATACTAAGGGTACGTTTACACAACAACGATATGCTTAAAACGGAGAAGTTTTTCCTTTGAGTTTTCCACGTACAGACGACACCATTGTCAAAACGATCCCCATTCACACGGATCCCTGAAAACGACTAAAAACCCTGTATTATGCAGCCAGCTCATTAGATGGCGATGAAACACTATAGACTGAACACGTAATACGCATGTGCATGAAAACTTGGACTTTGAAACCCGTTTTCAAAAGTTTGTGTTTTCAGGCACCCACAACGCCATTAACCAGTAAACGAATGGCCAAAACGCATAAAGTTGTATGTTTTTCGTTGAAAACAGCGTCGTGTAAACAGCCCCTAAGTGTAAATCCCTATCCCTTAAGCTAGGGGTGTCCTATCCTGCTCCTGGATGACCACTGTCCTGCAAAGCTTAGCTCCAACCCCAATTAAACACAACTGAACCAGTTTATCAAGGCCTTAATAGGCATACTAGAAGCTTCCTTGCAGATGTGTTGAGGCATTTGGAGCTAAACTCTGCTAGACAGTGGCTCTCCTGGACCAGGACCAAGTTTGGACACCCCTGCCTTAAGCCCTCCCCTTCACCTACTCCTAACCCTAACCATATTGATCCTGCAGTTCAGTCCTTGAGGGTCCCAGAAGGGAACCACGGTTTTGAGAGTGGTAGTGAAATGCTGTGATGTGCCAGCCCATCCAAGGACACCACATCCAATTTCAATTACAGGTCTATTAAATACCTGTTAGGCACATTATTTCCACTTTTCAATTTTTTTTCAAAATAAAGTCTTGTTAAACTGATATGCGAGGGAATAGGGAGAAGAATTGGATGGGAAAAAGGTTAATGCCAACTTGAGCCAGTTGCGTTAAAAGCTAAATCCACTGTTCTTATTGTCTACGCCATTGTCCAGTTACCAGCTTGGTTCCTTTTGTAGTTTTGTCTCAACCAGACAAAGTTGGCCAGAGTTAGTGTAAATAACCTTTGACAATAATACAAGGTAATTAGCACTTAGTACCAGCCAACAATTTGTGGCGGGGCCAATGTAGAGGCAATATGGGTTTGAGGAATGGGCCCCATAAAGGCATAATTTCCGTGATTACCGGAAAAACTTGTCCATGCCGGCATTATTTGAATTGGCCCCAGGCAAATCCTATATGAGATTCCAATGGGCTCAGTCAATCAGGGCCGACATGGAACCCATTGCGATACTCTTTTGGGGCCTATATCTCAAGCCTATATCATCTTTATATTGGCCCCATGTGTCTGTATAACTCTTTAAAATAAAGCTTTAAAAACGGGGGTTTCGCAGAAATGCTATTAAAGAACAATTTTTGGTTCCCCAAAGACACTTTCAGTGACCAGTTCTTAAAATAACAATTTTTGTTTCATAGTTTAAAGAACATTTTAATAATCTGAATAACCTTTTTCCACTATAAAGAACCTAATGAAGAACCTTTATTTTTAAGAGTGTATGAGTATGTTTGGACAAAAAGAATGTACATTTCTCATGATCTAATGACCTTTTAATAATAATAACAACTTGTGCTTAAATGCTTAACTCAAAAATGGAGAAAATCATAATAAGAAAAAGTAGGTGTGTCCAGATATGTTACTGTACATGATATTGTTACTACAGTTTTGATTCAACACTTTCCCCACCAGCGTTTTTTAAAGAGTTAATTTAGTAACTTAAGGCAGCTTTGATTTTTATGCAGATCTTCTTCTTCGCTTGTTTTTGTATTTGGAGATGTTGTACTATTTAAGCAGATGCGTAACAGCGCCCATACTGGATATCAGTGAACCAATGATTGCTGGAAAAACTTGTTAATGAGGGGAAGCATTGTGTCATAAATGATGGAAAATACACTACTTATGATGGAAGGAGTTAATAGGTGTTCCATTGTTCTCAGGTGAGTGACAACATTTACCGGCATGGTATATTGTCTCTCAAATCACATCAAAGTAAACTACAAAAACAGATTTTTTTCACAGATACAGTCTTTTGGGATTGTGTCCCCACAAAGTTGTTGAACCTAAAAGTTTACACCCATTTAAGGATTTGAACATTCCTTAATTTGTATATAAGTAAAAGTCTATCAATATCATAGTATTGAACATCTATCCATATATACTAAAATGTATCTCTACACTTTGAAACGCATGTTTTCTTTTAGCACCACTTTTGAGAAAAGAAAACAACGAGTAACAAAGATGAATCATTGATGTTGCAGCTGTTCTCCTGTGGTCTCCTCATTAACCGCACCATCATTGGGGTGTTTTGAGCTTGAATAACAATTAAATTCTGCCATTTAAAGATTGCAAATGATTTTTACTTTTGTTAAAGAGTTCCAATTAGGATTTCATCTAACCTATATATAAATTAGCCATTAGACAGGCTGATCCATTATTTATTGATAAATGAGTACTCAGTTATGGAATTGTTTTGTCAGAGTATTTTACTTGTATAACTGCTCTTCAATGTGTTACTGGTTTATTATTATTATCATAAAAAAAACAATAATAATAAGTTAAAGCATTAACTTTGGTAGGCCTACTTTTTATAAAACACTAGCTATATGGAGAGGATTTCCAGAGGCCAGATATAACGATGGCACATGATGCAAGAGAGGCAGACGGAGCTTTTACTCAAACTTTAGTTGAGTGAATGTTGAAGGCGATGTTGAAGCAAACTGCACTACTGGGAGGATTGCGTGCAGATGTTCAAATCATCATATAGAGCGAGTGGGCCCTTGTGTTTAGGGACGAGGCAGAAGGCTGTTTCAAGTCTGTCCAAAAACTGTCTAAAAAGACCAAGGAGAAAACATAAATGTATGTAACATTTTGAGAGGTAAAACAGTAAATGTCTAGACAGAAAGCTTAGAAAATTTTGTACGCAAAAAATCACATGATGAAGACACTTATCCCCGGGTGACCAGACTATCAGATAAACAAGAGCTTCCCAACTCTAGCATTGAGGTCTATTTTCCTCCAACCTTGATCAAACTCACCTGCTTATAATTTTCTTGTAATCCTGAAGACCTTGATTAGCTTGTTCATGTGAGTTTAATCAGGGATGGAGCTAAACTCTGCATGGACCAGGGTTGAGAAGCCCTGCGATTAACAATCATGATTTTACAAGTCTCGCATTTAGGCATACTTACAGTCTTAGTTTATGATTTGTACATGTGTAGTCTTAGGCATTGTTCAACCAGATCAAAATTCTGTCGTCATTTACTCGCCCTCATTTTGTTCCAAACCTATATGACTTTAATGTGCCAAATGTCTTCTTTTTTCTTGGCCAATGAAAGTCAGTGGTGTTCTGTGGTGTTTTAGATCTCATTGACTTTTTGTATGGACAAAAACAGAATATTTATTTCTTCAAAATATCTTATTTGTTGTTCCACAGAAGGCCTAATGTTTACCATTATGCATAATAAAGATTAGACAAAGTACAATACAATTTTCAATGATAAACCTTACAATAACTGTTTTGTTAATAACGCTCTGTCAGACGGAGACATTTGTATATTTGATAACACAAAATTGCATAAGATAACCAACTTAGAATTGGGGGCACATTGATGCTGGTGTTTATTTATTTTTATTTATTTAATAATTATTATAATTGTCGGAGTTATTATTTAAAGGAACCGTATGTAAGAAATGTATTTCAATTAATCATAAAATGGCCCTGATATGTCACTAGACATTAAAAAATCATGTTCATTTCAAATACTTATATCACTGACAACAGTATAGTCCGGCCAGGATATTGCCATTTAAAAGTGAAGTTGCAGCCCTCAACTGATGTTGATGTTGTCATGTTGTGTTTTGGCCTGATGCTCCACCCTCCACCTATCTACCAATCACGAAGTTTTCATAAGTAGATTTTGGTTCACCTTCAAAAGTAAGAATAATCAGAGTACTTTTAATTTGTTAAATATTTTATCCATATTATGCCATTTGACAAAGTCTTGGTTTTGATTTTGGGGTCTACTAGAATAGGTTTTTATGGTTAAATGTTTAAAAAAAAATTTTTTTTTTTTTTTTTTTTTTTTTTTTTTTTTTGCTTTGCCTTGCTTTGCTGCTGGTAAACCACGAGTTATGCAATCAACATGAAATGATTTCATTACCCTCTATTTATGTATGATCTGATTTTAATTCCCATTCGGTTTGTAGTATGTCCAGGATATGTTTAAATATTTGCTGTGTGGAGGGATGTTTATGGACTTTGAACAGGAAGTGAGTTTATGAGCAACTGGGTTTATCTCCTTTTATGTGTTTGCTTGTTTGCTGATTCATTGTTTTTGTGACCTGTCCAAGGACTACAGGACAAATGTAGCTATTTGGCTGCTGCCTATAGTAATATAGATAAATGAGCATTGATGTTGTCAAGTTGCATCTTAAGAGAGTTTGGGACATTCTGAGCTCAGCAGTTCTTTGCTGCATTTGTTTCATTCTGTCAGGCAGAAAAGAAAAGAGACAATAAAACTGTAGAGAAAATGGATAATTGGCTCACATGAAAATGTATTGCGTGATCTAATTTGTTTCTCTCAGAGAAAGAGAGAGAAATGTTTCTTGTCCCAAGGCAACGTTCCTTGTTTTTACATGATCAGCACATATTTTTGTTTTATCCCCATATGCAGCTTTTCTATGTGCAGTTGCTAGCATGTGGTAAATCACTTGGGGAAAAAGCTGTACCAAATTTAAACGAAACTACCTCAAATATGCTACCTTATCAGACAATGTCCAGAGGTAGGACCGCACATTAGAAACTGCCCTGAAACCTGTACTTTCATATAAAAACTCACTATTAAAGGGATAGTTCACTCAAAAGTGAAAGTTCTGTCATCATTTACTTACCCTCAAGTTCTTCCAAACCAGTATGCATTTCTTTCTTCTGCTGAACACAAAATAATACATTTTAAAGAATATGGTTAACCAAACAGTTGATGGGCCCCATTGACTTCCATAGTATAGAAAAAAGATATAAAAAATACTATGGAAGTCAATGCAGCCCATCAACTGTTTGATTACAAACATTCTTCAAAATATCTTCTTGTATACAGGTTTGAACAACTTGAGAGTGAGTAAATGATGCAGAATTTTCATTTTTGGGTGATCTCTTTAAAGCAACTGCAAGGCAACTCTATTCATTGTATCCTACTGTATGTATAGATTTCTAAGTACCGGCATTTCTGAATGGGCTGAGGCTGGGATTTAGTGAGTTTGAAGTGAAAGTATTTGATGAACGTATACTACGTGCGGAGAACATTCACTCAATATTATTATCTCATTTTTGACAGAGATATTGCCCCAAAACACAATTTTTGTTACTAGTGATTGATTTTGTGAAACGACTTGCACAATTTGTACTTGTATAGTTTTAGATTCTACTAATAGTGGATTTTGTAATGTGTACTACTGTTATTATTTCAGTACTGCAGTTACACTACTTAATAGAGAGATTCCACTCTTAGAATCTAAAACTATACAAGTACAAATTGTGTAAGTCGTTTCACAAAATCAATAACTAGTAACAAAAATTGTGTTTTGGGGCAATACCTCTGTCAAAAATGAGATAATAATATTGAGTGAATGTTCTCCGCACGTAGTATACGTTCATCAAATACTTTCACTTCAAACTCACTAAATCCCAGCCTCAGCCCATTCAGAAATGCCGGTACTTAGGTAGAAACCTATACATAGGATAACATGAATAGAGTTGCCTTGCAGTTGCTTAAAGAGATCACCCAAAAATGAAAATTCTGTCATCATTTACTCACTGTAAAAAAAAATTACATCCCTAAGTCAAAAATTTCTAGTGACTGGTCACATCTAAATTTTTCAATTAGTCTGACGTATTATTTCTCATTGAGCCAATGTTAATGCAGTTACACTACTTAATAGAGTGATTTTCAGTATTAATTAATAAGCATGAACCAAGCTGTAGCTGTACATATTTCTATGAATGCAGCATATGGAAATGGTTGGAAAGTGTCAAAACAAATGAATACATTGAAACATGCTGCAAAGAGACACAATTTACTGTTTTAAATAGCATTTTACATGTCTTATAATGGTTAATTGTGTTTAATTATTATTCATGCAGTTTGACCTCAGTTAATTGAGAGTTAACATTGAATATTTATAGGAGAGAGCAGGGATAATTGTTTCATTTGTAATAATGTAATGTACAATGCACCATATTATACATTATTAGCTATTTGCACAAATAAATGAATGCCCTACCGGCAGTTTTTGTTTTTTAATTGTCCTTTATTTTTGGGTTTTATGGTTGTAACTTTATTTAGAATCATTCAAATAATAATAAAAATTTAAGGGAATAAAGAAAAGAGAATGAAGGCCATTAAAAGAAGTAGAATTTGTCGTAATCAATTTAAACTATTTGCAAATAGTGTTTTTATTTTAAAATATGCAAACATTCAGTCTTAATTATGCTAATGTTTCTTGCCACATTTAGTTATGAATGACATCAATCAAGTAAATTATAGCATCTTTTTCATTCAAAACAGCAAAAAATAAATAATAATAATGTATTTGTCATAACAGTTGTCAAATATTAAAAAAAAATTAGCTTCCTACACCATCCCTTGCTCCCTTTTTCCATTAAAACTGAAGCGTCATGTTTGGTTTCTGTGAACAGTAAAGCCTGCCAATTTGCCCATTTATTTGTCCTTCTCAGTATCTCACACAGCCCTGTGTCAAATAACCTTTTCGATCCACAGATTCTGAGGCCCACTGGTACATTTAACTTCTTGTGGACGATGGGCTGATATAATAGGCACTTTAAACCGAAGCTAAACTATCATCCAAAAATGACATCCAAAATTCATGCCTCTTTGAGACAGAGGTCAAACTTAACATATGGGGATTAAGTGAGACGAGAGTCTAAAGGGGAGAAAAAAGAGATTGACCCCAAAATAAAGGCAAGCGTTTGTGACCTTCTTATAAGTGAAGAAAAGGAAAGACAGAGAGGAGCTGCAATAAAAAAGATGATGCCTTGAAGTGCTCCAGTGAAGAGGGTAATACGCAGGAAAAACCTCTCGTCACATGATCACAGCCATCAGAGAGGTACTAGGAGAACAAAGAATAGCCAAATGGAGAGGTACTAGGAGAACAAAGAATGAGCCAAATGAAAAAAAAAAAAAAAATCCAGATCAAGGACAGTCGCAAGCGTGCTGAAAACTTGTGAAGTGTCTCTCTTGTTCAACAAAGAGTCATTTCCATAAAACTGCTCCCATTTTCTCTATTGAACTATGGAATTCGACCTATTCACATGAGTTATTGATTGCCAGAGGACAAATTTACTGCACAGATGTTGCTGTATCATAGCTCAGGAAACTTATTGGACAGCTTTAATAAGGCAATCTTAAATAACTTTGTCCCACAGATGTTTCTCCCAGAATTCTTTAGGAGAAAACAGGTACAAATGCGGATAGCATAGCCTAAATAATTTGGTGTTGGAAGAATTTGATGAGAAATGTGATGGTTGGAGATATGATGTTCCAGACCCAAGTTGTGTTTTGGTGCTCACATAGATAAGGAGGTTCATATCCAGCTAGTCTCACCCTCAGATGTCTCACCTGTTGGCTGAACATCTAATACGTAGTTTCGTAATTTCGAAGTCTGCATCTGATTGGTTGAACTGATTGGTTACAGGATTTCCGGGAGACGTGTGTCATGTTCTTTAACGGTTTGCCTAGAAACAAAGCCGTTGTGTTAAAAAAATATGATAAAGAGTGCGTACCAGGATGAACTAAACACTGGATTTTCAAAGGTATGTAAAGTTCTTGGCATAGATAGACCATTAAAAGACATCCCCTGACACATTTTAGTGGTTGTATGCCAGTCTGTTATTGTAGAGATATCGACTTTCACGCACCTAAACATGACGCTGAACAAATCGAACTGTGATTGGTTGCTTTACAAGTCAGTCAGACGGCCTCTGTCCCTAATACCCAGCCTGCAATATGTTCCATTTCCATTCCTCCTCTCGCTAACACTTTATTTTGATGGTCCCTTTTGAACATTCTGTTGATTATAAGTAACTTTGCAACTACATGCCAACTAACTCTCATTAGAGTATTAGTAGACTCGCTGTCTGCTTAATATCTGCTAACTCTTTATTGTGATGCTCCTCCAACAGACATCTACTGACAATAAGTTAACAACTACATATCACTTATTCTAACCCTAACCGTTCGTTACTTATAGACAACAGAATGTGTGAAAGGGACCATCAAAATGATACAAAGTGATACCCTTCTCTCTACTTTCATTGTCAATTAAATCAAACAGTGTGGTTAAAATAAGTATGAAACTGAAATTACGGTCAACTTGTTTCCTTAATTAGACTTGGTGAAATGGCTTATCGAACAAGAAGAAATCTAAGCCGAGATATGATTTTGCCCATCAGGAATTGTTTTTTTAACAATCCAAAGCCGTTTGCTAACTGCTGCACTGTTTCATATGAGTGCGGGTTGGAACTCATCTGGCCAGCATTGTTTTATTATGTAAAAAAATGTAATTGTCAATTTTGATTTCATGGTGACTTGAAAAACCTGTGTGACATGCTGTAGACCAAACCTGAGGCCTCAGGAATTTCTTTCCAGAGACAAATAGCGCAGTTTGTGATATTATCTTATCTTTACCGATGCCCCATTTCTTAAAAGATTATGTCGGTGCTTCTGAGGCAGTAGAGCGGTGTTATAGGACAATAGTTTTTATGCGATTAGATTTACCATGATTCTTCTTAATGGGCAGGCTGGCAAAAATCCAAACTCTCTTTTCTACATCAAAAAGCTAATGCACCTGTTGCTCTTAATGTCGACCCAATGCACATTTATCAAGTCACTCTACTCTTATTGTGTAAGATGGGATATACCAGATGCAGTGAATGACATTTACGATCTATTCCACTTATTATTATTTTTTGCCATCTATATGTTGAATCAATTACTATGGATTTAGCGAACACAACAGCACTCAAACTGAATAAGACTAAATGTTGTGTGGTGTTAAAGCACATGCAGAAACACAGAAAATCAATGATAATTGAATGAACGTAATGTTTCCTCATTATTTCAAGTGTGTTACACGACAGTAATCTCCTTACACGTTTTCTTCCTCATAAAACGTTTTTGTAACTTTTTTCTGTATTTTCCTATTTGCCTATTTTCCAATTCAATTGAAAAGTGAACATTATACCGTTTAAGCACATCCTGTTCTGATAGGTTTACTCCTAAAAATGTGTTTATTCACCACCACATTTAATGGCAAAATTATTCCAACCACATCTCCTTCAAACTGTTTTTGAATATATCTGAAACACAGAGTTGTGTCGAACTGCATGTGTGACTCTTCATAATGGTATGTTTGGCTGGTCTGGACAGAATATCTACCAATATACCATATAAAAAAGCTTATTGGGAGCTAATTTAATAAAGCAAATGATGACCGAATTTTCATTTTTTGGACAAGCTATCCCTTTAATATATTACTTCCCAATTGGTTACAGTTTTAATTATGCAATGAGCATTTGTTAACTGGTAATGAAAATGTGCAATTGTGAGTAACTTAAGGACACAAATCAACATGAATAGTATCATCAGGAGGTTCAAAAGGGCATTTTTATTTGGTATATCGTATTTTAAGAATGGAGATGCAGAGAGAAAAATTAGGGTAAGGGTGAGAGACACTGACATCACAAAAATTGTATCTGGGCCATGCATGGTGCCAGTGTGATGAATTCTGCATAACTTGTATAGCCTTTGAGCAATTCCCCATATTCTCCACTGGATAAGTTCACAATGTCATAATTCATCTTTAATCTAATGAGCTTCAACACTAGCATTGCACAAATCAAATTTGGTTAGTGAAAGGAAGCTCTGAAATTTCATTCCAATGAACCTCTCCTGCCATTTTGACATATACAGGAAGGCGCTAATGTGATTTGCTGCGGACACCACATGAATTATCTCCAAAAATTTGAATTAAATGTGCCAGGTCTTGTGCTACTCTTTTTAGCTAATTAAAGTTCAGAGATAAAAAAAGGATCAGAAGGTCATCATAAGGTTTCCTTTTATATATAAAAAAACAAAAAAAAAACATAATATGAACTGTGCAAAAAAAGAAAAGAAAAGAAAAAAAAAACATAATATGAACTGTGCAAAAAAAAAAAAAAAAAAAAAAAAAGAAAAAGAAAAAAAAAAAAAAAAAAGGGAAAAAAAAAAAAAAAAAAAAAAAAAAAAAGAATGATTCCTCGCTCAGAAAGAAGGAATAGTTTACCAAGTAGACAGCTATAATTTGCACATCAATTTACATCTGGTGCAACGTTGTAGACAGCAGGCTAATATTCTCTAACCGGTACTTTAAAAACATAACTGTATTGTCTTGCCCTACAGTGTCATGGTGTTGAATTTGAGTGGAATGTACATGATGCTTTAAAAATAGAAGTTAAGTGATCTCAGGTCATCGTTTTGCTCATCTTTTAACTGCCGATGTAACAGTTATGGCTGATACTTGATGCAATTGAAGAGCAACACCACAGGGGATAATATAGAGTTTAAAAAAATAAAAAGACAGAATTACTTGTTGGATGAGCCAATACGCAGCTTAAATCGTGTTTCATACGCCACTGTCCCCATAAAGAGCTGAAGCACTCAGAATCAGCCGAAGAAATTGAATTGCTTTGCTATTATCATAATGCCGCTATTACATTTGGAAAAAGAACAGTTTCTTCAGTTCAGACTTTTGGGATCTCATTTCAAAGCCCATGCCTATTAAATCTGATTAAGAGGGATTTATCTAATGCCGTCTGATTTATAAGCTCCTCAAATCTATGGACTTGTATTTCTGTCATGTAACAGTTGTGATAAGTCAGAACAATTTAGAAAATCCAGGTGAAAAGGACATTTAAATTGTGCTTTTTTGGACATACTTAATATATTTAAATTGTACTAAGTGCGTATTAAAGGGATACTCCACTTTTTGGGGAAATAGGCTCATTTTACAACTCCCCCAGAGTTAAACAGTTGAGTCTTACCGTTTTCGAATCCATTCAGCCGAACTCCGGGTCTGGCGCTACCACTTTTAGCATAGCTTAGCATAGATCATTGAATCGGACAGGACCATTAGCATCTCTCTCCAAAAAATGACCAAAGAGTTTCGATATTTTTCCTATTTAAAACTTCTGTAGTTGCATCGTGTACTAAGACTGACGGAAAATGTAAAGTTGTGATTTTCTAGGCTGATATGGCTTGGAACTATACTTTTATTCCTGCGTAATAATCCAGAAACTTTGCTGCCTACCATGAGTCCAGCAGGCGTAATGATATGATGAGCCCCTGAAAATAGTCCCCAGCTCGGTAACTTCCAACGTGACCGGGACTAAGTTTGTCTAACCTATTAGACCTATTTTCAGGCGCTGCGTCATATCATTAAGCATGCTGGACTCATGGTACGGCAGCAAAGTTTCTTGATTATTACGCAGGAATGAGAGTGCACGGCTGCCTATGACGGCTGCACGCGAAAACCTCACAACACCCACCCCTGTCGGTGATTGGTTGGAACACTATTTATTTTGGTTTTGAGTGGTGTTGAAAGCAACTGTTTATAAAAAAAATGATAATTTTAATTCTGTCATGATCACTCACCCTTAGTTCCAAACCATTTAAGACTTTCGTTCATCTTCGAAAGAAAAACTGACATATTTTAATGAAACCTGAGAGATTTACATCCCTCCGATGAACGATTCACCAAATCTGTTCACATTTCAAAAAAGTCATTTGCAAAAAACATCACCTAATCCCTATGAATCGCGTGGTTTCCTCCTAGTCCTCTAAAGAGACATGATCGCTCAGAATTTTTTTTACTGTTTAAAGAATTCTAAATCTAATCACATTCAAGTAACATACGCACACACAGCATATCTGATAAATGGAAGCGTTGAGTGAGGTGCTGGTGCACAACAAATGCAAATTATTTTAATTAAGAAATAATTTAAACAAATTATTTTTTTGTTTAAACATCTCTTTTTTTTTTTTTTTTTTTTTTACTTTTTGGGACAAAAGCATATATTTATTACCAATGTACTTCTAGTGCACTTGTTAGAAATGTTAAAAGTATACTTGTTTTTAGCATATTTCTTAAAAGTATAATTAAGCATATATTTATTACCAATGTACTTCTAGTGCACTTGTTAGAAATATATTAAAAATATGCTTGTGTTTAGCATATTTCTTAAGTGTAACTAAGCATATATTTATTACCAATGTACTTCTAGTGCACTTGTTAGAAATATATTAAAAATATGCTTGTGTTTAGCATATTTCTTAAGTGTAACTAAGCATATATTTATTACCAATGTACTTCTAGTGCACTTTTTTAGAAATATATTAAAATGCAATTCAGTGTATTTTTAATGCACTTCAAATAAGCATGTTGGGAATACAAATGTTTTATAAACATACTACTTGAATTTCAAGTATATTTTTAATACATTTAATACCACGTCTTTTTCACCTGGGAAAACATCTGCAAAGTGACCTGAGATGAAAAAAAAAAAGTATTTGACATTTTTAATTTATATTACAGAGTCTATATTTTATACCAAGATTTCCTGCAAATTATTGAAGATGCAGTTAAAATTGTAGTTGAGTCTAATATAAATGTTATTAATCATCAATACAGGTTTTGTTTCTCTTTCCTTTCTTTTTATTTTTTTTGTTCTTTTTGTTTTTTTGTTTGATGATGATGTCACAATCAGAAATTGCATAGCCAAACAAAAAAATGCTTTTTTTTCTTGCTTTTTTTTTTACAACAGGTTGTACCAGGTGTGGCAGAGCATAACACTAGCAACAACAGATCATGGGTTTGATTCCCAGGGATACATAGACAGCCTGCTGATTAAATGCAGTTTGTACCTTTAAATGTACTGTAAGTTGCTAGATTTAAGGTATTTTCTAAATTCAAAAATGTAAAAGTCTATAATATACAGAATTGCTTCTCAGTATGCTGTATGTAATAAAATAAATGACTGACAGTGTAAACGGCAAGGTAATTAGCATCATCATAATTGGTATGGCAGTGTTTGCAAATTGGTGCTGAGAAATAACCATTCAGTATCCATTATGAGATCTCCAACATGTCAAATTAAACATTTCAAATTTAAACAGCTACAAACCACTGTTGCACCTGCAGACAGGCGCAGAAATTAGTTTGGAAGAAAGGGTGCCTTTGACGTTTTTCTCATCAAAAACTAACCCGAGAATTGTTCAGTGTTTGTTACGTTAGCAACACTAGACTGCATTTTACGACAGTCAATGATTTAGCCAATTTGGACATTAAGTTTTGGCTTTTAGGGAGGAATGAAAGCGCACGCTGTGAAGGAAAGAAACACACTAAAAACACATGCACATCTGCCAAATTTATTGTCTTTTTCAGACATCTTGTAGAACTGCCAGACAGAATGTAGTGAAGCAATTTTAGCTGTGCATAGAAAAATTGTCTTGCGGGTTTGCGTCATCTGGTCTACTTCTGATCAAACTATATAAAACATTTATCGGCCGATCAATCGGAACACCCTTAAAAGGGGAACTATTATGCAAAATTCACTTTTACATGTTTTTTTTTTTAACATAAATGTGTGTTGGCAGTGTGTGTACACAACCACACTATAGGCTAATTGTAAAAATCCACCCACTTCTCTTTTTTTTATCCCATAAACCATAAGGAGTGTCTCAGAGCACGCCGTTTGCAGAGTCTATAGCACCGTGACGTCACATTGCTCAGGCCCCGCCCACTACTGTTGACGGACTCTGATCTATTAGCATAGACTCTGCCCTGAGTGAGCTGTACACAGTCCGCCATGTTTATCTCCTCGCCAGAGCATTTACAACCCGATCTCATGGCAATTCATACATATTTTACGAGGTGGCTAATTTGTATGAATTTGTACGAATGACCTACCCCTGACCCTGCCCCTAAACCTCACTGGGGTTTAGACAAATCGTACAAATTCGTATTATTCTGAATTCGAATTAGCCAGCTTTTACTTGTGCGAATTGGTCGTGAGATAGCGTTGGCATTTAACAGCAGCATTCAAGTAAGAAAGCGCCTCGGTTACGACTGTAACCTCGGTTCCCTGAAGAGGGAACGAGCGTTGCGTCGAAATGACGCTATGGGGAACGCTTTGCGTGATGACGTCTTGAAGCACATGTAAAATCAGTCCAATGGTGTGGCGGAACGTCAGAGGCGGGTGACGTCACGTACCAGGAAACTATAAAAGCCGGCCCAAAACAGAAAACGAAAGCTTTCTGAGTCTTCAGTTGCGCTCTGTGTGAAATCTGGCTGTATATTTGGTGTTGTCAGTCTATATCACATATATATATATATTCAGTATGTTAGTCAAAAACTTAATTCTATTAAAGTCTTTTCTTTTCTTTTTTTACATGAAAATAAATAGTTTAGTATTTAGTATTTTACTAAAAAATATATACTTATCATTTGTGTTAAATTTCAATGAAAATAATTGTAAATGGAGAAATTATACTGACCAGTTTCATGAACTACAATCACTGATACCAAAATGAGTTCACATTACTCATAAATATTTTTTTTTTTCTCTAATATTTGAGTTACCTTAACTCGTTGGGTCTACTCAATGTTATTTGTAATGGTACTAAATGTAGCTATTCAAATTTACTTCGTAATATATATTTATATATAAGTGTAAAAATGTTTCACACAAAAAATTTAATAAATCAGTTGAGGGCACCATTGTTTACATTTTTATAATGTATTTCCACCAAGACTGTCACAGTGCATTCTTTTTTTAAAGCATTATGTGAACGGCATGTTACATGTTTATTTTATAGGGTTTTATAGGGGGAGGGGGAGGGGTCTTCAGTTTTGTATAAAAATCGCAGCTGATCGCAATTCATCACATTTGAAACAGAAGTCAAGCACACTGCATTGTGCAAATTACACATCTCATGGTTCTCTATACTGAAAAATTTTCATTGGGTAATCTGGGTATTCTATATAATCTATGATATATGTGCATACTGTATTAATATATTGTATTCTGCAAAAACAGCATGCGCAGTACGCAGGATGCCATTCCAAACATTCCCAGAGAGAGGGAAGGGGAGGAAAGGTAAACAGTGCAAGACAAAGATCAGAGAGGAGTGAATGCCTGTCTCAAGGTCAGAGTGTCGTCCTGTTGTGGATATGTTTGCCAGGACACGATCTCCCAGGAGGCCAAAGGGGCGGACACAGGACCAGCAGGCAATGCTGGCAAGGTGTAGATAACAAACACACGGTCAGGACAGGTCACCTGCAGGACAGCAGACCTCAATACAGGCTGAGGATTCTATGCTTGATTTTTGGGGTGTCCTGGGTTGGTCTCTCTGCGTGTTTGTGTGTGTTCTCTCAGAGATATCCTCAACTCAGCACTCAAAATCCTGCTCTATATCCGAAGACTGGAACTTAGCTGTCACGATGTCAACCTGTTTGGACTCAGTTGCACCATTTCCAGTCACTAGTTTGTCATCATAGTCACTAATTTGATTAGTGACTATGTCCTCTATTGCAAGCCCAACATCCAGTAGAGGGCATGGATGGAGCTTATTAAACTGAAGGCAAACTAGAGAAACTGAGAAAAAGCAGTGTGTCTGACATTTGTGAGGTATACCAAGAGAAACTCATCTTTTATTCAAGTATGTTGAGGCAGTTGGAGGTAGATGGCTCGCTTTAGGTGGTCAGCGTAACAAGGATAACTGTTGTTTACCTGTTAGCTCAGTGAGGCTGTCAGAACTGCAAACACTTGAGGAAGATTGAGAGGTAGACAGAGACTTTTCTTCTGGTTATTTTTCAGGAATTTATGTTTGGATCGACTGATGGTAGATGCAAACAGCTAAGCTTCTTGAGACAAGTTTTCTTCACTGACTAGCTCTGTTCTAAACCTGGTGAGCTTCGCTGCCTACCAGCAGCATTGGAACACAGGGGTCTAAAGACTTGTTCAACTTAACTTGTCTTATAATCATGTCAGGGTTCTGTCACTTATCTAGTTTATATCTTGGTTTGGTGACAGAGCTCTGACACTTCCAGTTCGTCATGTGCTTGTGTTATAGTCCTGTTTGTTGTCATGTGTTTCCTTGTGCCATGTGCTCTCCTGTCGATTGTCTAGCCCCTCCCATCTTGTTACCTGATTATTGATTCATGTGCCTTCCCTCATTACCCTCTTTTGTTTGCTCCCCTACTTAGTCTCCTTGTGTTTGCAGTCCTGTTGGTTCGTCGTCTATGTTCCCTGACATAGTTCTGTTGATCTTGATGCCTGCCTTGTTTTCCTCCCATGGGGAGTTTTTGTTTGTATTTTTGTTTTTATTTTTGTTTTTATTTTTACCACTTAATAAATCCCCATTGTTCCTGCACTTGAGTCCTCGCTCCTTTCATCAAACTAGACCGTGACAGAATGAACTAGCCAACTGAGGACTCAGCAAACAATGGGTATCTTCCTTTTTCCATCTCTCTGCCCCTCCACTCATCAGATGGTGGAAAAACATAGCAAGCTCCTTTCTCTTCGGCAAGGGGAGAACAGTGTGTAGGACCTCGCTTACCTGTTGCTGTTTGTAGCGGCTCAACATCAGCGACGCAGTGCTAAAGGACACATTCAACACCAGCCTTAATGAGCCTGTCCCTGCCTGGGAGATGGGAATGCTGGGGATACTATCATTCTGGCAGTTTGTAGGGTATGTTTACCATCGCGGATGGGAGGGTGGCCTTCCGCCTCTTGGCCCACCTCCCATTTACCTCACAAACTGCCAAGTCCCTGGTCCTCCTTCGGGGAGAGGGAGGAGGAAGAAAAGGTTTGACCCATCAGCCTCCTATCCAGTGGTGGCTGAAGAAGCTGCAGCGACCCCAGAGATGGTTATTCCTACACCGCCTTGCCCTCATAAGAAGAGGAGGGCTCCTGTCGCTTCCCTTCGGCCGGTGGACCAAGAGGACCAGACTTCAGCAGTCCCAAACCCGGTGGTCCAGGAGGACCCGACTTTGGTTTTCCCAAGCCTGGTGCTCCAGACTTCGGCGGTCCCAAGCCTGGTGGTCCAGGAGGACCTGACTTCGGTGGTCCCAAGTCTGGTGGTCCCAGGGCCGGCAACTTTTCCTGTCTCAGCCACGGAGGCTGTTCCCGTCAGTCCTGCCTTGGCCAAGAGGGTGTTTTTTTTTTATTTATTTTTTTTATGTAGTTGCTGACCTGCGTGCCTGGGCAACACACACCTCAAGAAAGGCTTCCTCTTGTCCTGTTTAAACCAGATGCCATCCCTGAGCAGCCCACTGCTGTTCCAGGGCAGTATAATGCCATCCCTGAGCCGCCTGCTGTTGTTCCAGAGCCGCCCGCTCTCATAGAAATGGCCAAGGAGGCCGTCCCAGAGCAGCCCACTGTCATTCCTGAGTCACGTCACGTCACGTCACGTCTTGCCTGCCAAGCCAGAGCATCTTCACGTCAGGCCTGCCGAGCCTGAGCTTCTTCACGTCAGGCCTGTTGAGCCTGAGCTTCTTCACGTCAGGTCGGCCAAGCCAGAGCTTCTTCATGTCAGGCCAGCTGAGCCTGAGCTTCTTCACGTCAGGTCGGCCAAGCCAGAGCTTCTTCATGTCAGGCCAGCTGAGCCTGAGCTTCTTCAAGTCAGGTCGGCCAAGCCAGAGCTTCACGTCCTGCCTGCCGAGCCAGAGACTGTTCACACCAGGTCAACGTGCCTGTGTCTTCGGACAGGATGGCCATCTCTGCCCTTGAAGCGTCGGATCCGCCCTGGCCCCCTGAGGCGTCGGATCCGCCTTGGACGTCTGCTCAGCCTGCACTACCCTGGCCCTCAGCCAGGAATCCTAACCCGCCTGAGCTTCCCTGGCGCAACCCTCCCGTCCCACCCTGGTCTCTGCTAAGGACTGAATGGACTGAATGTTATGCTGGCTCTGTCTTAGCTTCCCTCCCCAGGATTCTGTCACTTGTCTAGTTTATATCTTGGTTTGGTGACAGAGCTCTGACACTCCCGGTTTGTCATGTGCTTGCGTTATAGTACTGTTTGTTGTGAGCACATGGCTTGTCGTGTGTTTCCTTGTGCCATGTGCTCTCCTGTCGATTGTCTAGCCCCTCCCATCTTGTTACCTGATTATTGATTAATTTGCCCCACCTGCCTTCCCTCGTTACCCTCTTTTGTTTGCTCCCCTATTTAGTCTCCTTGTGTTTGCAGTCCTGTGCTGGTTCGTTGTCTGTTCCCTTGTGTTTCCTGCCATAGTTATGTTAATCTTGATGCCTGCCTTGTTTTCCCCCCATGGGAGTTTTGTTTGTATTGTTGTTATATTTTTACCACTTAATAAATCCCCATTGTTCCTGCGCTTGAGTCCTCGCTCCCTTCATCAACCTAGACCTTGATAAATCATGGTGCAAGTCACTGAAGAAACTGAAACTGAAGATGGGTCACAGCAGTCAAGAGACAACAATCGCTGTCACGTCCCGCCACGCCACAACAGCTAGAAGCTTTCCACACTGGACGCAACAAAGCGACTGTTGCAAATCCATTTGTCCTTCATATCAGAAGTAGCATGAGGGCTTGGAGTATGTCAGAAATAGAACGGGGCATCATTTTACTCTCGGAAATTTGTCATGTCGCATCTGGACTGAGACTGTAGGATGAGAACTGAATTGAGCTGCACGATGACATCACTGTTTTCTCCAGAGCTGCTTTATAGCATTTTTATATTTGATGATCTTTACACAGCTATTGAACAGACCTGAATCAGCACTGAACTGACCTCAGCTGAACAATGACTCTGTTTTCTGGAGCTGCTTTACAGCAGAATTAAACTCTGTTTGCATCATTGAATCATTATTTTCCTCTTTATCTCTGTAAAGCTGCTTTGAAACAATCTGTATTGTATAAAGAGCTTATAAAGAGGATGAAAGCCTGCATGAAAGTGTGTCAAGGTTAAAAAGTCTTAAAATATCATAAAATCTGATATTTTTATGACAAGGAAAGGTTAGTTCAGGTTGTAAAATATGTTGTGAAACTCCCCAAAAAATGTATATTTTTGAATAAATAATGAATGATATAATAATGTAGAAAAGGCTTTTTACAATTGAAAAGTACATTTTAAAACTTTTTGAAAATAATGATTAAGTTTGTACACTCATATGCATTGTAGGTATAAGGAAAATGTGTTATTTGATTAAAGCAATACCATGTAAGTTTTGCTCTCTGGGTCCCCCTACAGTTGGGAAACAGTATTGTCTTCTACTACTGTCGTAAAATCTGTCATGGTTACACCAGGGGATACACCTGCATTTGTTGACAAACCGAACCCCAAACTCTGCAGAAGGAGTTCTCACGTCTTGGGCAGACTAGACCAGATAGCTTCCGTAGCATACGGGTGGGGGGTGGTGGGGGAAGTGAGGTATGCCGTAAAGCAGTCGAATTTTGTAGTTCTTTTTGTGCTCGGGTTACTACCCGAACCTCGAAGTTCCGTAGTGCCAGTAAAAGCGATACAGACCCCGTCAGGCTATGGCAGACGTGTCATTCAACCTATTGTAAGTCGATGTACCATCACGAGTCTTGGAAATATATTATGAAGGTTGAAAAACTCCATGGTGTTGCTTTAACTTGATGGATACAAAACATTACATTTTTAAAACCATTAATTTTTATTGTTCTTGTAAATGTTTAAATGTTTTTCTAAAACATATGAACCCACTATGAATACAAAGAGTACATTTCCTAGAACTTGTCATGTATATTAAACTAGATTTAAAACAGAATGCTCAGTTACATTTTATTTTATCGTGTCTTTGTACTGAGTAATATTAATTAACAACATATACTTAATACAGGGTTAGGAATAGTGTGTATGGTTAATTGCATGTAATCATGCATGTACATGTAAGTACACTTTAAAATTAAGTGTTATAGAATTTTCCTTTTCATTATTGTGTACACTATTAAGTAATTCTGTAAATAAAACAAAGATTATTAAGTACAGATTAAGTACATTTTACATTAAAATGCAGTAACTCTTTATTTTAGAGTGCCCATTACACATTACATGCAGTTACTATAGTAATTACTGTAAATTAAGCATAATTACATGCAACTAACCCTAAACCACACCTTAACCTTAGCCCTAACTCTATAAGGACATTTAGTTATTGTTTCTCAGTTCTTTAATACATAACTACACTGTAACACGGACACCTTAAAATAAAGTGTAACCGGAAATAATACTTCAGTCTTTATATTCAATGTGTTGCTTGCCATTTCTTTGTAATTGTTATGTATTATTTTCAATTATCTGAATGTGTTTCTATAGCTGTTTTGCAGTATGTGCTTGTAAACTTCACAATGTGTTTATTATTTTATATAATAAATCATCACTCTGTCTCCTTTTCACTTCCACTCACTTCCATTATTTCAGTGGATTTGTACAAACCGACAAAGTCAAAAAGTGTTAGGTAAAGTGTTAGCCCCGCTCCCCCCATATATGAGCTACTTACCAGAAGTTTTATGGTTAAACTTCATCCATAAATGATACATGGAAATCTCAGCTGAGCTGTGCACGTGTGTGTTATTTATCCCTACAGCGTGTCTGTTTTTATATATCGGTTGTTTTTGTAACACTCTGAGCAGGAAGCTGACACCAGCAGTGGTTTGTCCTGAGGGGAGATTTCCTCTCTGCGGTTAATTCCTTCCCAGTGACACATGTTCCATGATTAAGATGTTCCACTAAAAGTGTTCCACCCCAGAGGACACAAAGTGTTTCTGCTGGAGTGGAGCGGGCGCAACTGACAGAGGTCAATACAACATCTTCCACAGGTCTGTCGAAGGTATTGTAGTAAGATACACAGCCTATCCACTCTGCTCAAATGCACACACACTTTTCGTAATGCAGGGTTCCAGGGACAGAAATTCACATGGTGGAGAGCGGTTTACTCTCACATTGATTTTGTAATGATTCGGTGGTGGAGTTGAAATGCGGAACATTGAAGTCAGTACAACAGCGCCGGGGTCCCTGTCTAATATGCCTACTTCTGTTTTCAGATCGGTGCTACCTCTGTGGTTAGGGACTGCTGTTTTCTCTGAAGGCAAGTCCTAGAAAAAAAAAAAAAAAAAATAAATAAAAATCGGAAAAGCGTCGGGGGGGGATATATATATATATATATACACACACACTGTATATCTGCTCATACTTAATGTTTACCATCTAAGACAAAAATACCTAAATCTGAAACAGAGACAACAAAAGGAGGAGAAGATGGACCACTTGAAAAAAAAAGGAAAAAACCAGACGCATCAGAAGTACCAATTTTAAGAGCCAACGTCCATATTAATAGCCATCATCTGGTTTCAGTTCTAGAACATGTACATGCATTAGCAGTAGAAAAATATGAGTTTTACCCTGGTCTGAGCTAAAGAAAAAACATATGATTGTCAGATTTGAGATTTGCTTTGATATGCATTGAAATGTTTGGCAAGTTGAAGATATATGTTTTACATTATTTTGTCAATATATCAAAAAGGATATAATTTTTTTTTATTTTTTTTTATTTTTTTTTTATTGTGGGTATAATTGACTTATTGACAGACTGAACTTGTACTTGTAAACCTAAATATTTATATTTATACATTCAAATAAAGTTAAATATTTTAAGCACCTGTAACCCTGGTAGGCGGAAATTTCTATTCTAACCCTTTAACCCGCTATTGCTTCTCTGTTTGCAATCAGATCATTTTAAGCCGCTAAATTCCAGGAAAGTTTTCAGTCCAATGATCCAGTAAGTGAATACATTCAAACAATCAGTCCAAAACAGCGCTAATGTAAAGAAAACCAGGCTTATTACATCAGAGATGAGAACATTGACTCTCATTAACACTGCATTTGACTTGAACAAAATCTGTTAATTTAGAATATTGCTACATAAAGCACATTAATCTATTGACAGCCCCAATTTAAATATACAACTATATGTTCTAATTTACAAATAGGATGTATTACTATATAGTCAGATTAAAAATCATATATTACAAATTTATCTATTTAAATTGATCAATTTAAAAGTACATATTCATGATTTATTAAATAACTAAATAACACACTGTATGACTTGAACAAAATCAGTGAATTTAGATCATTTACATACAGTTCACTATACAAAATAAATCAAAACCTATTTTATTTATATTTTATCTGCTTTGTGCTGCTCAAGCATGATAAACTCACTTTAATGCACAGCCTCCCATGGCTTGCATTTCACAATATTAATCTCAAAATCATGAATGAAAGGAAGAAATACAAACTACTGTTCAAAATTCTTCTTGATTAGGATGTAATGTAAGCTTGTATTTTCCACACAGCATTTTCTCAAATGAAAGCGGACATATAACATTCTCTGCAATGCCTCTCGCAGTCTCAGGGAATGTTAATGTACTCATGGCTTGCCTCTCTCTGTCCATTAATTATTCAGCTAAATCATTATACACATTTGATGTATGGTAATATTAAGACTGTTCAAGTTGGAAAATATCAGAGTAATTATCCTTGTGAGTAAAGTGTTATTTGATTTTAAATGAGGGGATATGTGGCTCATAGAGGTACGCTGTTGCATTTGTGTTTATAATGTGGGTCAGATGCAATCATTATTTCTGAACGACTGCTTAATAATAGCCATGGATATATAGGACGTTGCTAAAGCATGTGTTAGGTGTCTTATAAGGTGTCATTCATTTTCTCCAGAGATGCTTTTCAGTTGAGGTTTGTGGCTCTACCGGCTTTTCCCAAGGGATCCTAAGAGGAAACACATCACTTTGATAAAATAGATTCTAGAATAGAACTTTCAATCATAAAGCACAAGAAAGAAAGAAAGAAAGACTGACTTAACATTTTACCCTTCAGAAATCCTTCTCTCCACATATACATCTGTACACATATTGTTGACAGACTGTCAGGGACCACATGACCACTTTTACATATTCTGCTTTTAAAGTTGACTAGTGCATTTGGGAATTTGCATATTCAGACTCAATCTTCCAATCAGCATGTCCTTGCTCTCTCGCAGAGGACATAGCAGGACTCCATATTCAGATGAGAGGACTCGTGTCATTTGCATAACCTGATCTAAATGTCACATGTCAGGGCCCGGGATTCACAAGGGAATTTTAAAGGAATTTTAAAGGATTTAATGGATTATAGTAAATGAATAAATATGGTGATTTGGACTCTCGTGGAGCTTTTAAATGCATTAGATGTATCTGTTAGTGGCCTGGACCTCTGTTTCATGAAAACACAGGTAATTTGTGATTCCCCCTCAGATCTTAAACTTTTACTGCCAGCAAGTGACAACTTTTTTATTACTTCTTTCATGAACCCTCATGAATGCGGCAAGTTTCTTAGTAACGTAAGAGTTTGTAGTAACGTAAGAGTTTTTTTTTTTATATATTTTTCATTGTTGCAGCACCTCTCTTCTAGCCTGACTACATCAGACTTCGTACTTCCGCTCAATTTCAGTTCGCTTCTGTACTCAGTCTGAGATAGCGACCTATCTCCCAGTTTTCCTCCGGCCTCAAAACAGCCAGCCAATCAACGAACAGAGGGCGGGCTGAGAGCCGAGACATAGACGCTAAGATTGTACCGTGGATGCGGAGATTTACTTCACATAATCTGCAAGTCGTTCACAGCCATGTTCACTCCGGTATTTCGCTCGATGGTTTTGTTTTCGCATCATACATGCGTTTACAGTGGAAGTTCGATGCGGCTGAGCCGGCGCATAACACACCTCATAACCAAACGTTATGTGATTGGCTTACGGGTAACCAATGATTTTAAACTTCAGACAAGCGCCCCCCCGCGAGAAAGAAAACGCTTTTCAATTATGCCCTTCCAGACTCTGTCTACGAAGCAAAGCGAAGTAGCAGAGTTTGGTATTACCAGGCTACCTCTCTTCCCATTCTGTCAGTAACGCTCTGGGGTGCGTTTCCCGTACAACGACGTAACTCGCTGCTTAACTACCATAGTACGATGCATCGTTGAAGAAATCAACTAGCTAGTCACAACTGTTTCCTGAAACCGTATTGTCGCAAATTGGTCGTTCAACAACGTTGGTTAATGATGTCACGCAGGTGGTGGAGTAATTACTACTTTTAATGAATCAGTTTGAGATCGAATTACTGCTAGATGTTTTGCTATAAATTAAGAACATGGCATCTGAGGACTTTTTCAGAATTTTTTTTTTTTTTCATATTCAACTTTTATAAATATAAAATAACAAAAGTTATTTTTGCTTTATTTCCAGATTGAATAATAGGCTCGTTCATGCGCACTCTTCAAAAACGGTACTTTAAATCTCGACAAACTAAAAGACGTAAATGGCATTTTTATGTATTCTAAATAAGAGGTATAGATTGTACTGAATGTCAGTTTGCTAATTTGGCTCAAGATAAGGATTTATTAAATCCACATGTCATGCAAACTAGAACTATGCTCTAACCTCAGGTCGAGAGTTGTCATTCCAACTACACAACTTAGCGAGTTGTGAACTGTTCGTTAGAACTATGTTTTCTGGAAACACCGACTCGTTAAACTATGCTAATAACGACGGAACTTGCGAACATACTTGGCTAACAATGCTTTTGGGAAACGCACCCCTGTTTAGTTCTCTATGAAGTCTTTCCTTCCGAAAAGCATAATGTGCTCTGATTGGTCGGCTGGACCAGTGTGGTTTGGTCAACCGCTTCAAGCATGTTTCGAAATGTCATGCCCCTAAACCTTACCACAACTGTACGTTTACTGTGAGACACTACTAACACAACTTAACCAGGCCTCGACACTTTTTTGTGTGAATGCCTTGGCCAAGCATTATTTAAAAGATGAACACTGTGACGTGTAATTTTCTGGAAGAAAATTCAAAACTACAATTTATTGATAT
>FLSR01000407.1:5293-72582 GCA_900092035.1 Leuciscus waleckii
TGACGTAGAAATAGCGTAATGACGTAGAAATAGCGTAATGATGTAGAAATAATGACGTATGCCACAGTGAACCAGGAACAGATGCGTTGTGTTGCTCGTGTGTGTTGTGTGCAGGATACCTCACGGGTTCAGAGGATTATTTCACTCATCACAGATGTACTTTGATCGCTCCTCTGAACATGACGCGCTGCGCTCTGGACCTGCGGGACGGGGAGGACGTGGCCCTCAACTACACGGGCCAATACTCCACAGAGCTCTTCTCTCAGAGAGCCGAGGACATCATCTCAAGCCACGGACCCGAGAAGGTACTCGCGCTCCTTCAGGTCCCATAACATGCATCTGATATAGGGGTGTGTGAGTGCGATGCACAGACACTGACAGCCTGTCACATACGCTTGGTTACGGGACGGTTCTCTCTCCAGTCTTATTGCGCTAATACTGTCAAATACACACCAGGTTTAAAGAAACACAGCTGGTAATATCCAAAATGAAAGCAAACATTTGAGAGAAGATGGTGTGCGTGTCATATATGCGTGTGTATCAGAAGCGTTCAGGTCTTAAAGTGACAGTAGCCTAATAGTAAACATGCTGCCGCTTGTCCTTAAAGGGACAGTTCACCCAAATTATGTTCTAGTTAACTCTCTAATGTTGTTCCAAACCTGAATGAATTTTTTTCTTGGGTTGAACACAAAATAAGATGTTTTGAATAATGTTACTAACCAAACAGTTGCTGGTCCCCGTTGACTATGGAAGTCAGTGTTTGGTTACTTTTATTTTCAACAGAAGAAAGAAATGTATTCAGGTTTAAAACATCTTGAGAGAGTAAATAATGAAAATCTTTATTTTAATGTAATTAAAACAAAAAACAAAGAGAAAATCACTCACTGCTCTTGACTGAGAACTTTAATAGTAGCTTTAAGAATCAATGTGTAATTTATACAGTAAAGTCTATGTAGTGTTTTATTTTTATATTTGTTTCATTTGGATATTATGTTGTGAATATGTAATATGTTCTTTGTCTTATTTTTTAATAACAAAAAGATTTTTATCTTCGCCACTTTGGCCTAAATGTCTGCCTATCTCTATTTTATTTAATATTTTGTGACCTTGTAAGGTTTTGTTTTTAAAATAGGGACATTAGCTTGGCTGTAATGCTCAGTCACAAAAAAGAATCGTGATAAAATCGTGAATCGTGATTTTCTTCAAAAAATTTGTTATTTTTGCCCTATTATCCACCATAGAACATGCTCTTCCTGTTCATATCAAGACATGAAATGTTGATTTTATTGTTGCTCTTGCCCCTTCCCCAACTATACGGTACTAATATGATTTGAAAAGCCCTAAATGAGATTTTAAAACCAGTCAGAAATGCATCGGTCTGACCAGAGGCAGGGAAACACACGCATCTCTGCTTTCTGCTAATAATGAGGAAACCATGTTCTGGTGTTCGGCAGCCGTTGTTCCTCTATGTGGCGCTGCAGGCGGTTCACGCGCCCCTCCAGGTACCCGAGCGCTACGTCGCCCCCTACAGCTTCATCAAGAACACGCACCGGCGCGAGTACGCAGGCATGGTGTCGGCGATGGATGAAGCCGTGGGGAACATCAGCCGAGCTCTTCAGGACGCTGGACTGTGGAACAACACCGTTCTCATCTTCTCCACAGGTACTGAGAAGCTCAGATCTATCAGTCATACTCATATAATAGCAGTGCTGTATTTATAGTGCTGACTAGCATCAGTGACTCAAGAACAACTGAGTCATCCAGACAATTGAGCGTTCGCAGAGACCCGCCCCCTTTAGTTACTGTTGCTATGTCCGACAAGCCACGCCTCTCTCACGCTACATCACTGACACAGGACACTGACTGAAAGATAGGACAGGACAAGTTACTTTAGATATCAAACCAAGTCTCAGCTTTCAAATTTGGTCATTTTCTAAAGAAATCTAAACAATAAATACCTTTTTATGGCTTCTCAGTTAAATCTGCTCATGAACATCATCTCTTCCTTCTAGTTCATTTATAGCTTCATATAACATGAATGACAATGGAAAGACGTAGTACACACTGTTTTTCAAGTTCAAATTCTCCAACGTTAATCTACTAACTCTCCTGACTGCTTTGTCGGACAAAAATGGCGGATGTCTGATTATGATTGGTCAGATCGCCTGTCAATCAAACTCCCTGCGAAGGGTGAATTACGAGATTTAAATGGTCGGTCGCTTTTGTTCCTTTAAAGGGATAGTTCACTTTGAAATTAAATTTTGGTATGTTTTAGCTTACCTCAAGGGCATCCAAAGATGTAGGTGTCTTTTTTTCCGCAGTAGTTTCAATTTTGATATTTTTAGGTCAAACCGTTCTTGTCTGTCAGTCATATAATGCAGGTCTATGGTCACCACCTCAAAGAGCATGCACAGAGTACAAATTAAAACAATTCCCCATCGTCCAAATTAAACTATTCCCCATCGTAAGTACACATTGATGGCCTAAGACAAGAAACGAGCGGTTTGTGTGAGAAAACGAACAGTATTTACGTTTTTACCTCTTGTACACAGCCATGTAGCAAGTGATAGCACATGTCCAAGTGATCTGAGAGCGCGGGCGGGTATAGATATATACACTAGATGTCGCCTTGGCTACTGCAGTTCATTTGAACGAAACCGTAGCCAAGGCGACATCTAGTATATCTATACCCGCCCGCGCCCTCAGATCACTTGGACAACGATATAAATACTGTTCGTTTTCTCACGCAAACCACTCGTTTCGTGTCTTAGGCCATCAATGTGTACTTACGATGGGGAATAGTTTAATTTGGACGATGGGGAATTGTTTTAATTTGGACTCTGTGCATGCTCTTTGAGACAAGTGACCATCGACCTGCATTATATGACTGACAGACAAGAACGGTTTGACCTAAAAATATCAAAATTGAAACTTCTGCGGAAAAAAAGACACCTACATCTTGGATGCCCTTGAGGTAAGCTAAAACATACCAAAATTTTATTTCAAAGTGAACTATCCCTTTAAGATATTTACAATGTCTGTCACTTTTGTTTCTTGTTTCTTAAACAAGCAAAATGATCTGCCAATGGGGGAAGAAAAATAATGTTAATTCAAACAGAAACAAGATTATTTTTCTTACTCTATTGGCAGATAATTTGATCCTTTTTTTAAAAGAAAAAACTCACTTAATTTTGATTTATTTCCTCGAAAAAAAAAAAAGCATAATATCTTATGGCACTTTACTCCTCTAGTAAATGCATCTTGATTTAAGAATGTTTAGATATTTGGACTGGAAACAAGACAACAATATTAAGTAAGAAAAGCATTTTTTGCAGTGCAGTGAATAATTTGAACAGTATTGGAATATGTCTGATCAATAGAGGATCAAATGATGTTTTCCACATCAGGGAACAAATAAGTCAAAATGAAGTGTCGTGATCAGTCCATAAGGTGGCGCTGTTTCCCTTGTGTTGGGCAGATAATGGTGGTCAGACCCTGTCGGGGGGGAATAACTGGCCTCTGCGTGGCAGGAAGTGGACGCTCTGGGAGGGCGGAGTCAGGGGCGTGGGTTTCGTGACCGGGCCAATGATAGAGCAGCCAGGAAGTGTCAGTCGAGGGCTCATCCACGTCTCTGATTGGCTGCCTACGATCGTGGGTCTGGCCGGGGCGTCGACCAACGGCACCAAACCTCTGGACGGCTTCAATGTGTGGGACACTATCAGGTGAATGTGAACATCATCATCAGTATTTCCACATGTTAGTGCTGTTTTGATGGCTGTGAATCACAGTAAAGGATCAAATGATGTTTTCCACATCAGGGAACAAATGAGTCAAAATAAATGGTTTGTATGAACACCTGCCAGTGATGAACTGAGACAAAACATTGCAAATAACCGTAATTCAAAGGAAATACCAGATTATTTATTCTGATTTCATTGTTTTAAGCACAAAATCACTTCATTTTTGTAGTTTTTTCATAAAACAAGACTTAATTCTGCTTCTCCAGTAAATGCATCTTGATGTAAGAATGTTTAGATATTTTATTTAAGTAACGTCGTGATGATCAGTTGAGCTTGGGTTTAATGAAATGTGTGTTTGAGATTTCGATGTCGGTCGCTTTTGTTTCGTTAAGAGATTTAAATGTCGGTCGCTTTTGTTTTGTTCAGAAATTTCGATGTCTGTTGCTTTTGTTTCGTTTGTTTTGTTAAGAGATTTAAATTTCGGTCAGTTTTGTTTCAGATTTAAATGTCAGTCGCTTTTGTTTCGTCTGTTTCGTTAAGAGATTTAAATGTCGGTCACTTTTGTTTCATTTAGAGATTTAAATGTCAGATTTAAATGTCAGTAACTTTTGTTTCGTTAAGAGATTTAAATGTCGGTCAGTTTTGTTTCATTTAGAGATTTAAATGTCAGATTTAAATGTCGGTAACTTTTGTTTCATTAAGAGATTTAAATGTCGGTCAGTTTTGTTTCGTTAAGAGATTTCGATGTCGGTCACTTTTGTTTTGTTTGTTTCATTAAGAGATTTAAATGTCGGTCAGTTTTGTTTCATTTCGTTTAGAGATTTAAATGTCGATAACTTTTGTTTCGTTTAGAGATTTAAATGTCGTTCACTTTTGTTTCGTTTAGAGATTTAAATAACAGTCGCTTTTGTTTCGTTAAGATATTTAAATGTCGGTCAGTTTTGTTTCGTTAAGAGATTTCGATGTCGGTCGCTTTTGTTTCGTCTGTTTTGTTAAGAGATTTCGATGTCGGTCACTTTTGTTTCGTCTGTTTTGTTAAGAGATTTCGATGTCGGTCACTTTTGTTTCGTCTGTTTTGTTAAGAGATTTCGATGTCGGTCACTTTTGTTTCGTCTGTTTTGTTAAGAGATTTCGATGTCGGTCACTTTTGTTTCGTCTGTTTTGTTAAGAGATTTCGATGTCGGTCACTTTTGTTTCGTCTGTTTTGTTAAGAGATTTCGATGTCGGTCACTTTTGTTTCGTCTGTTTTGTTAAGAGATTTCGATGTCGGTCACTTTTGTTTCGTCTGTTTTGTTAAGAGATTTCGATGTCGGTCACTTTTGTTTCGTCTGTTTCACTAAGAGATTTAAATGTCGATAACTTTTGTCTTGTTTAGAGATTTAAATGTCATTCACTTTTGTTTTTTATTTAGAGATTTAAATGTCGGTCAGTTTTGTTTAGCTAAAAGATTTAAATGTCAGGTTTAATAGAAGCGTGTGTGTGTGTGTTTCAGTCATGGTCAAGCTCTCCTCGGGTTGGCTTTTGCACAACATCGACCCGCTGTTCGTGGACGATTCGCCATGTGAGTGAGAGACCGGTTTACACTGAGACCAGAACCAGGTTTCACTCCCGATCACACATGAGCTGCGTGTCTCTTTCAGGTCCTGGTGATGATGTGTCGGGGGAGTTCCTGCAGGACTCTTTACACTCGTCAGCATCTCGGCCCGTCGCACTCGGGTCGCGTTCAGAGTTTAATATATCGGTTCACGCCGCCATTCGCTACAAGAACTGGAAGCTTCTGACGGGTTATCCAGGTAAAGTCATCATGAAAGGAGAAGTTGTGCTGTTACATCTTCTGGAAGAAGAACAAATGTGGGCAGGGTGTGTGTGTAACCGCAGTCACTCCGGCCGACTGTGATGTCACACGCATAACCTCTATACTCCATAAAAAATTATATTGTCCATTTTGATTCCATGTGATGTCTCTGATATCTTTGGGTTTCCTTCAGGTTGTCCTCTGTGGCTCCCTTTCATAGGTCTCTGAACACTGCGAATATCGCTATGGGAACACCATTGGTGTGGACGAATGTTTGAAGCCCTTATACCATCCATAATACAATAGCGCTTAACGTATGCGTCATATTAGTATGCTGCGCGCTATTTCCTCCCGATTTTATTCCTTCAGGAGGCGGATTTTCTGTTGCCCGTAGGAAAGTGTGTTTATCGTGTTCTTTGCTATAATTCAGAGCAGTTTTACCTCACAGTTTTACCACACAGTTTTAATAAATGCATCGACCCGTGTGATCGCAGCAGGAGACACTCATGACAGGGGTGTGCAATGTCTGGGTCTTAAACATGCCCAGGCGGCGCTTAACTGACTGTCGTCACTGTGATAGCCTGTGCTTGTAGGTTTTGCCACACGAGATGGATGCTTGGGGTGACGATTATGAGCCCGAGCGCATGGAGAGCGAGCAGACGGAATATTCGCCCTTTCTTTAAAGGGATAGTTCACCCAAAAATGATAATTAGCCCAAGATTTCTCACCCTAAGCCATCCTTCTTCAGACGAATACAATCGAGTTATATTAAAAAATGTCCTGGCTCTTCCAAGCTTTATAATGGAGTGAATGGGCATCATATCCATCATAAAAGTGCATCATATCCATCATAAAAGTGTCCCAAACGGCTCCGAGGGGTTAATAAAGGCCTTCTAAAGCGAAGTGATGCATTCTTGTAAGAAAAATTTCCATATTTAAAACTTTATTGACTAAAATAACTAGCTTCCGGCAGACGGACGTACGCAAGTCGACTTACGCCAAAAGAGTAACCATGGTCCATGTTGCCATCCAAACCATGTAGAGTTACTTCTACTTCCGCTTTGATTGGAAAATCCTACATGGCTGCTGGGTAGGCAGCATACTCTCCTCATTCGATGGCTGTACTTCAGGCCTATCAAGCAGAGCTGATAAAGAGTTAGATGAGGGAGAAGGCCTGACTCAAGAGGCTGTTAAAGAACTCAGGCGGGCCACTGACTTGGCGCTTAGAGCTACCACACTCCGCACACTCACGCCTTCGAAGTTCCGGGAAAAGCCCTAGGTTCAGGGGCGCGTGGCCCGTTTATCACGGCGTTCAAAACCCCCATGTTTGACGTGGTGGGCCAGCCTGATCGGGCAATTAGACAGGTCCCTGTTTTAGAGGTTTCCGCCATTTATGTGCTTTGGAACAATATGCAGGGGGACCTGTCTATGACTACCGTAGTCACTCCACTCGTACTTCATGTTTCTGCAGATGCCAAGTGCTCTCTGTAATCAGCGAATGTATTGACACCTGCAGTTCAGCAGGTTCCAGAGGAAGAACGGCTAACGCCCCTAGCAGAGTACTGGGCCTTGTGGTAGCGCCTGCCCGAAGTCTCACAATGGGTGTTACGCACCATTCGACACAGTTACACCATTCAATTCAGGAAATGCCCACCTCCTTTCGGCAGGATTCTTCTCAAGACGGTCCGTCCTGGGGAGATTTCGACTCTGAATCAGGAGATTGTGTCACTCCTAGAGAAAGGGGCTATAGATCAATACTGGACTTAGTCACCTAAACCTTGTGCTCAGAGTGAGCAGATTCAAAATGCTGATGTTGAAGTTCATCTTGTCTCATGTCCAAACCGGAGATTGGTTTGTGACTAACGATTTGAAGGATGCATACTTGCACATCCAGGTCGTCAAGAGGCACAGGAAGTTCCTCAGGTTTGCTTTCGAGGGCAAAGTGTATCAATACCGTGTTCTTTTGTTCGGACTAGCTCTGGCTCCTCGAACATTCACAAAGTGTATGGACGCAGCTCTGGCCCTGCTGCGGCCCCAGGGCGTCCAAATCTTAAAGTACCTGGGCGATTGGCTGATATTAGCTCAATCTCAGGACTTGGCAATAGTACATCGAGACTTGGTACTCAGCCATTTGAGGAGCTTTGGTTTACGCATAAACCTTCAGAAGAGTGTGTTGCTGCCATGTCAACACACGACTTTTCTGGGCATAGAACTAGACTCTCACGTGATGCGGGCACGGCTGTCTCCACACACCCCCATTGCCACCCGTTTCGCAGAGTAATGATCACACGCAGAGGCTTTTATGCTCTGCGTCCGTGGTCGAGACTTTTACTCCTTTACAGAGGAGTCCAGCTGGGGGCGTCCAGATCACGACAGATGCATCCCTCAAAGGCTGTGGGGCAGTCTATCAGGGTCGCCCAATTTCTGGAGTCTGGAAAGAGGAGTATCGCAGGTGGCACATAAATCATTTGGAATTGCTAGCAGTGTTTCTGGCACTCAAACGGTTCTCACCCTGTCTAAGGGGTGTCACGTATTGGTCAGGACAACATGACTGTAGTTTTGTACCTGAATCGCCAAGGAGGTCTACGCTCTCATCCCCTGTACAGGTTGGCAAAGCGTGTCCTCCTTTGGGCACAGACCAGGTTTCTGTCGGTCAAGGGGCGATTCACATTCCAGGCCATCTTAGCCTGGGAGCAGACTTGCTTTCAAGGCAGGGCTTGGAACCGGGGAAATAGAGGTTTCACCCCCAAGTGGTGAGCCTCATATGTCAGCAATTGGCTTAGCGGAGTAGATTTGTTTGCGAAACTGTATGCTAATTGTCAATCGTATTTGACGATAGTGGTCCTGATAGAACTAAGGTAGTGTCAACCCCTTTTTGTTCTCAGCTGGTGGTTTTGAAGGCTTTTTCCTCTCCTGATTCGGAGACTGGGAGTGATGCACAGCCTCTCGGCCTCTGCCCGGTCAGGGCACTGAAGGTCTATGACGACTGCTTAGCCCAGTGGCGTAAATCGGAGCAATTGTTTGTGTATTTTGGTGGTAAAAACAGGGGGGCTGCCGTCACCAAACAGAGAATGTCTCATTGGGTGATTGAGGTTATCTCGTGGCTTATGATGCAGTTGGTTTGGCTTCGCCTCTAGGTGTGCGTTCCCATTCCACTAGAGGAATGGCTTCTTCTCAAGCTCTTTTTAGGGGCTCTTCTTTGGAGGATATTTGTGTTGCGGCAGGATGGTCTTCTCCGAACACTTTTATCAAGTTCTGTGGTCTGGACGTGAGAATTGCTCCGGGCTCCCAGGTCTTATCTGCTTGAGCGGACACTTTCCACAGTCTTCCAGCTATTCTCAGGTATATGAAGGCGTTATGGTATAAATCATTTCCATAGCGGTATTCGCAGTGTTGAGAAACCTATGAAAGGGAGTGTAACCTTTCTTCCCTGAGTAGGGAACGAGACACTGCGATGCCGGCCTTCCCTTACTTGAATAGTGCTTCCTTTGTCATGGAATCTGAGGAAATAGCGCGCAGCACACTAATATGAAGCATACGTGACGTATTCTTAGGGTGGTGCTAAGCAATATTGGCCAATCAAATTGGCGTGATGGTATAAGGACTTCAGACATTCGTCCACACCAAAGGTGTTCCCATAGCGATATTCGGGGGATACTACTCAGGGAACAAAGGTTACATATGTAACCGAGACGTTGGGTTTCCTTCAGGTTATCCTCTGTGGTGGTTTCCTTCAGGTTATCCTCTGTGGTTTCCTTCAGGTTGTCCTCTGTGGTTCCCGCCCCCTACTGGTCTGCGCAGAAGGCGTCGAGCCGCTGAAGCCGGTGATGCTGTTTAACATCGAGGAGGATCCCGAGGAGCGAGTGGAGGTTTCCCATAAGCGCCCGGAGCTCGTGGCCTTCCTGCTTCGACGCTTGCAGGAGTACCAGAACCAGGCCCGACCCGTCGACTTCCCCCCCGATGACCCCCGCTGTGACCCCGGGGCTGGCGGAGCCTGGGGACCCTGGCAGTGAAGAGGAGGAGAACGAGTGTGTGTGTGTGTGTGAGTGTTTGTGTGTGTGAGTGTGTGTGTGTGTGTGAGTGTATGTGTGTGTGTGTGTGTGTGTGTGTGTGTGTGTGTGTGTGTGTGTGTGAGTGTGAGTGTGTGGGCATGAGCAGTGTTTACAGTGTGACCTTTCACCCCTGATCTGTGGCCTGTGCGTTTCAGGAGGCGGTAAAGATGAGGATGATGACCGTGAGCAGCAGAGGCTGATGAAGAGCCTGAAGAACCAGCTCAAGCAGCTGATCTCCCAGCCGGTCTTCAGACACCAGATGAAGACCAATTACCCGACGCAGATGGGCAAACTAACCCTGCCTCAGCTGCCCGTCGCCACAGCGGACACTGCGCTCGCCAGCGTGAGCCGCGACAGAGCGACCGCTAGCGTGAGCCGCGACAGAGCGACCGCCACGTGAGCCGCGACAGAGCACCGCCAGCGTGAACCGCGACAGACCGATCACCACACTGCAGCGCTGACTGGGTTAAACAGAGGATGGTGTTTACATGTGTGAAGGACAGTGGAAATGCACTGTTACCAAAGGGCGGGATTTTTAAATCATCTGACTTCTGTCAGAAAGCAGGGGGACGTCTGGGACTGAAGAACATGATCCAGCAGAGAGACGTGTAAAGCGTCTAGTGTTTTATGTCTAGTGGTGTCTACTTCATGGACTGATCCTGATCTGTTCATCTGTAAATGACTGCCTTTAGAAATGTATTGTGAACACAGACCTGATGTTTATATATGAGAAAGAATGAACTAGAGATCTTGTAGACTTAGTTTTAAAAAAAAGTAAGTGTTCATTTATTTCCTTAAATTTTTCTCTGTTAATTTTAAATCTGTCATGTTTTCTCCATTTGGGCCTTTCACCCAAACATTCTCACATCTTTTACTCTTGTCGTTTCAAACCCATGTGATATACGGTTAAAGGCTGGAGATGCAAACAGACCTCAAATGATGGAGTGATTCAGCTGAACCGTCACACTGTCTATCACTGAGATGATTACAATGAAATACTGATAAGCCAGTGGTTTTGCATAATAAAAACATGTGAACAGGATTGTTTGATCATCTCTTTAATGCACATTTGAGTTTAATGCGCCGTGTCTCTAACGGTCTCTTATTCATTCAGCGTTCATAAACAGCATGAACAATCAGAAACACTGAACTGTTTCACACTGACTCTGTCAAGAATGGAAGCTTGTTTCCGCCTCAGAATAAAACAAATTTAAAATATAATTGCGAGTTTATATCTTGCAATTCTAACTTCTTTTCTCAGAATTATGAGATAAGTCGCAATATAAACTCATAATTGTGGGGAAAAAAAGTCAGAAGTGAGATGAAAATGTTACAATGTGGAGACAGTGGCGGAAACAAGCTTCCATAGTCGAGCAATGTCGTTTATCTAAACGGTGCGATTACACAATGGTCTTTAGGGGGTCAATAAAATATGCGGTGCACATATATACAGTATATGTAGGCCTTTACGTATCACTTTTTATTTGAAACCTTTTAGGTCATTTTTCAGAATTACTTTATTAAAATCTACTTGAATCTGCATATTTGTGTTGTTCAAATACATAAATTTACAAAATTACTTCAACCACAATTCTACAGACTGTTACCCATGAAATCTTTTTCAACCATCAACTAACTAATTTTTACACTGTAAAGGTGGAACAGAAACTGCACATGACATGGCATTTATGTTAATTTAAGAGTAAAAAATACAAAGGTGTGCACATCCCAACCCCCCTAACTGGGCTCAGGTGCAGGACAACAACAAATCAAAAATAGAAAAAAGAAAAAAACAACCTTTTCTATATGTATCTACATTGCATAAGGGATATAGTTTATAAACATGAAGTTTCTACATGCCTTCATTAGGGGATATCGAGCCTTCATTAGGGGGGGTCAAGCCTTCATTAGGGGATATCAAGCCTTCATTAGGGGATATCAAGCCTTCATTAGGGGATATCAAGCCTTCATTAGGGGATATCAAGCCTTCATTAGGGGATATCAAGCCTTCATTAGGGGATATCAAGCCTTCATTAGGGGATATCAAGCCTTCATTAGGGGATATCAAGCCTTCATTAGGGGATATCAAGCCTTCATTAGGGGATATCAAGCCTTCATTAGGGGATATCAAGCCTTCATTAGGGGATATCAAGCCTTCATTAGGGGATATCAAGCCTTCATTAGGGGATATCAAGCCTTCATTAGGGGATATCAAGCCTTCATTAGGGGATATCAAGCCTTCATTAGGGGATATCAAGCCTTCATTAGGGGATATCAAGCCTTCATTAGGGGATATCAAGCCTTCATTAGGGGATATCAAGCCTTCATTAGGGGATATCAAGCCTTCATTAGGGGATATCAAGCCTTCATTAGGGGATATCAAGCCTTCATTAGGGGATATCAAGCCTTCATTAGGGGATATCAAGCCTTCATTAGGGGATATCAAGCCTTCATTAGGGGATATCAAGCCTTCATTAGGGGATATCAAGCCTTCATTAGGGGATATCAAGCCTTCATTAGGGGATATCAAGCCTTCATTAGGGGATATCAAGCCTTCATTAGAGGGGGGTCAAGCCTTCATTAGGGGATATCGAGCCTTCATTAGAGGGGGTCAGACCCACCAAACCCCCCCCCGTAATTTGCACCCTGTATATAAACCCAAACGCTGGTAGTGAACTCTCACACAGTCTGGTGGCGTGAGCAGCTGCGACAATGTCCATCTACTGCGGCATCTTCATCAATGTGGCTCCGCTGCTCCTGCTCTTCATACTGTGGCTCCGCTGTCCTGCTCTTCAGCTGTATTCTGCCGGAAGTGCTTTTCTTCGCTGTCGCAGCACTGCTGTCTGTGAGTCTCATAGCTCTTCTCTCCAGGTCTGCTTTCTCCACCATGAACTCCTTTGAAAGCATGTGAAGAAAGAAACAAGTTGTTGATTGAGTTTGAGTAAGTGGCGTCGGTTGAATGTCACTGAAGCGCCGGCACCTTTATCATGTCCATCACGGTGGCCGCGTCCATGCCGTCCAGAGGGCCGTAGTGGCTCAGGTAACACTGCTCTCCAAGGTTTCTCACGGCTATCAGGATGTTCCCCACTTCCTCCACCTGCCGAAGAAACCGCAACATCACAGACATTAACCACACTTTTGTCTTTCCATCACAACGACAGTCCAGTGAACAGAAGAGAGACTGAACCAACCCGGCTTAAGATGGACAGAAGCATGTCATTTTACTGTATCGCTGTACTTTTATTCACTTTTGCCTCCTTATGTTTATATGCAACAGTAGTTAGACTGCAGATGGACAGAAACTGCAAGCTCATAGGCTGGAGTGAGACCATCTCTCGAGCTGACGCAATCATCCTCGCCAATCCTTTTGACCAATCAGAATTAAGATAAGACACCCTCTTCTTTTCCATGGACAACTTTTCGCGGTACATCAACAATTCTGAGGTAAGTTTGCTGCCAACGATGTAATGCTTTTAAATTAACTTAACCTTAGGTAACTTGCTAAAGTTTGCCAAATCAAGTTTAGTCTGTTATTAAGTCAAGTAAGGCTCTGTTTACAGTGGTATTAAAGGGGTGGTTGATTATGATTTCACTTTTCTAACTTTAGTTAGTGTGTAATGTTGCTGTTTGAGCATAAACAACATTGAAAAGTTACAATGCTCAAAGTTCAAAGGAAAGGGAGATATTTCCTTTTAAAAGAAATTGTTTTTTAAGGACTACAACAAACGGCTGGTAGGGACTGCACGACATTCCTCCCGAATATGCTAATCAATGACTAGAAGATAACTACGATAAGCTACATAATTCATCAACTAACCATTCAGAAATGTCCTGTTGCTTCTACATGTTGTCACTTCTTCTTGAGTCTCTCCATCTTTGTCTGACTCCGGTTTGAACATTCCAGTGCATGTGTGTGTGAGGTAAAAGGACACAAACTGTTGAAGCTCCGCCCCCTGTGCCGGGAGCAGCAGCTCATTTGCATTTAAAAGAACACACACAAAACGGTGCGTTTTTGCTCATCCTCAAAAAGTTGACAATTTTAACATGCTATATAAAAATATCTGTGGGGTATTTTGAGCTAACACTTCACACACATACTCTGGGGACATCAGAGACTTATTTTACATCTTGTGAAAAGGGCATTATACCACCCCTTTAAGATGCGTTTTGGTCGATCGGATCACAAGTTGACGTTACCCGTTTACACCTGGTGTTTTAATCTGTCTCTTTCGTCCACTTTCAACCCTTTCTATCCTATCCTATCCTGGGGAGTGTCTATGAGTGGGTAAATGTATGTTGTTGTTTTTTCCGATCTAATAGACAAAATAAGCTCGCGCAAATTACATATGAACACGACCAGAGACGACGGAGAAACACACGGAGAGCATCAGCTTTAGTTTCTGCTCTGACAGACACAAGACCAGACGAACGATGTGACTGTGTTAGAAATCAGCCGAACGATGAGAGAACATTTGGAATCTTGGTATGTTTTTCGTCTTCAAACCAAACTTGTGTCTCCAGCCGACAGTTTAAATCCCGTCTGGTTAGCGCGCTTCCCATAATGTTTAAAACACACAATCTCAAACACACCTGAGCGAGATAATCAAGGTCTTCAGGATCTCTATAAGATCTGAGGTCGGTGTGAGGAACCCTGCTCTACACGTTCTCATGAGGTCTCAGTGTTTGTACTGTGAGGGCTTAGACCTGGTCTCTGGACTGGGACATGTGCATGCGAAGCGTCATCTCCAGCTGCTTGTTCCTCTCACTGGTCTGATCCAGCTGTGTCTGTCGCTCGGACAGCTCCTGGTTAGCATCTGCCTCAAGCCAAAAACACGTCAGTACGTCACGCGTGTGTAACGAGCCCGTAATGCTGGTTTCACTGATGTGAATGTACCAGTTTATAGGTGTTGTGCTGCTGTTTGAGGGCGTCCAGCTGGTCCTGGCTCGTTTTCATCTCGTCCGTCAGGCTGTTTAACTTCTGCAGAAGATCCTGTCGGCTGATGCTCAGAGTCTCGTAGCGTCTGATGATCGCCGTCACCAGCTCCGTCCGGTACCCTAGATAGTCTGCACAGCGGGGATGAGACTAAAGGCCCGTTCACACCAAGAACCATAACTATATCAGCGTCCACACCTGACAATATCATATCTGTTTATTATAGGGCTGTCAAATAGAATTTTTTATTTCGAATATTCGTAAAAAAAAAAATACAAAAAATGCACATTCGAATGCAAAAACCGTGCATTCGAATTTTTGGTGTGTCGAGAGGCGCGCGAGACATGACGATGACCTAACTGAAGCGGTTTGTTCCTGTTAGCGTATCCAGTACAGCAGGTGTGGCTGCATTCTTCATTTGTAAAATGGCGGGAAAAGGCTTCATGCTGACGAAAGCCTCTCAGTTGGAGGCAAAAATCGTGCAACGACACACTTGACCAAACCTGCACATCGGTCAGATCTGAGTGTGTGTGAGTGTGTGTGTGTTCATCAGCCGAAACACTGTCAACAGAAAGCGCTCAGCACTCGCTCAGATCAAGAGAGTCTGGTGTTTTTGATGATCAATATGTAGATGTAGAGAGTAGAAGTGAGTGTTTCTGAATGTCAGTTTGCTATTGTGTGTTCATGTAGTTCTTTACGCTGTGTGTTGAAGTGTGTTTTCTCAGGTTACTGATGCACAAACACAGTTTTATGCACCATAGTAACCTACTTTTACTTGCATGCACATTAAGAAAATTATATTTTATTTTAAAACAATTTTTTCAAAAGTTAATGCACTTTAAAAAGTGAATGTCGTTTCATTTCAATAAAAGATGCAATGCTTGATTTGGTTTATATCTGCTATTGCGCTCGCTGAGCCCTCTTGTGGGCATAGGAGACAGTACAGCACTTTTTTCTTCTAACATAGTATTGCCTTTATAATTGGAATATAATTCAAATTAAGCTTTTCAGCCATTTTGACAGCCCTAGTTTATCATAAGTGCTGCAGTTTCGTCTGTCGCTTTAAATGCTTGAGTTCTTTAAAGCAGGATGGATTCTGATTGGCTGTCAATGTTTTTATCATTCATGAGCTGGAAAATAAATTTATTTTGAAAGAGATTACAGTGGCATTGTTCCTGTGTCGTTATAGTTGAGGTGTGGCCATTATATTTGGAACTATATCTTTATCGTTATAGTGATCGTTCCTGGTGTGAACGGCCTATAGACTAAATAAAAGATAGTTTTCTGTCCAAATGTTCTTACTGTCTGGAAGTAAATCAAGAGTCTTCATCAGAAAGTCCTCGAATATCTTAAATTTGTTCACTCGCTCTTTTAAAAACAGTCGTCTGTTGAATAAAGAAAACATGATTAATGCACATTTCAGCTTTAACAGTCATAAGATTTCAGATTTTGTTTAAAACTGGTTTGAGGTATATGTGTGTTTGAGTGTGTCTGATCCGTGTACTCGTCAGTACTGCTGTAAACCACTGGACTGTCTTTACTAGTTACCTTGCCTGTAAGTCTTGGAGATGTGAGGACAGTTCAGCTTTCTCCTTTTCCTTCAGCTCATTCTGCTGTCTCTCCATCTGGAATTTCTTCAGCGCACGGCGACGTTTCAGCTCGTTCTCCTCCACAAACTTCTCAAATTCTGCTGCCCTTTGTTTTGTCTGTGTGAGGAGACATGATCTCAAGCAAACATGATCGAACAACAGTTTCATCCACTAATGTACCGTAACCCCAAACAAACAGCTGGAGGGTATATCTGTATAACGATAACTATAATCCACACTGGACGATATCGTTCTGTTTATTATAAGCGCTGCAGTTTGTTGGCTGTTGCTTTAAATGCTTGAGCTCTTTAAAGAAGGATGATTCTGATTGGCTTTTTTATCCTTATCAGCTGGAGAAAAATTGCTCAGAAAGATATACAAAGGACTTCCGGTTTTGACATGAGAGAGTAGCACACGTTTCACGACGACTCCGTTTTTTTTATATATAACTTCGTCAGAACATCTCTTTAGTAATTGTTAACACTAATAAAATTATAGTCCCGCATCTTGCAAACTACTAGCCGACTTTAGGATTCAGTTAGTTCAGTTTTCTAAACATGCCGGGCAAATCTCGAAAAGCTCCAGACCAGGCCTTGACACTCTCCGGCGCTAATGTGGTGGAAACGCCTGAGAAAGACACTCCAGAGTCCGATAATTCAGCTATCCTCAGTGCGATCTCCTCTCTTCGCGCGGAACTTCTTTCAATCAAATCTGACATTGGGGAAATTATTGACTCAAAAATCGAGCAGCTCGCTGTCACTATCCGAGGGGAATTATCGACATTCAAAAACGAGGCCAACGCGGCAATTTCGGAGATTAAAGTTACAGTGGACGATCATGCTGCGAAATTAACGAGTCTGGAAAATCATGTGTCCACTTCTTCTGACACGATGGTTAAGATGGAACAAGATTTGGGAAAGCTAAAGCTTACAGTAGAGCAACTCACAGAAAAATGCACAGACCTCGAGAGCCGCAGCAGAAGACAAAACATCCGCATACTGAACATTAAAGAGGGTGCTGTATCCGGAGTTAAACCTAGAGATTTCGTTGCTCAACTCCTTGCAGAGGCCTTGTCACTAGACAAACCCCCGCACGTGGACCGCACCCACCGAGCTCTACGTGCCCGTCCTGGAAGTGATGAACCACCACGGGCCTTCATTTTGCGTTTGCATTACGTCCATGAGATGGAAGAAATAATGCAAAAAGCTGCTAGGATGCAACAGTTTTTCTTTAAAGGCCAAAGAGTTAACATTTTCCCGGACTATCCGCCGGCTGTGGTAAAGCGATGCGCACTCTTCAAACGTGCGAGGGAGTTGTTGAAAGATAAGCCAGGAGTTAAATACGGACTGCAATATCAGCGAAACTGGAGTCTCGCACAACGGCAAAGAGTATTTCTTCACCGATCCAGACAAAGCGGTCAAGTTTGCTGAATTTAACTTTGAAATTCCAGGACCAGTCTAAGGGAGGCTGTTGGACTGAGTCAAGTAAGATCAACACAACGTAACTGACGAAAACGTATTGACTGTTTGCATGATGTTTATAAGACTCATGTCGTGTTATTTACATTGAGATGTTCACCCTGAACTCTTTATTACGGAGTTGTGCTGATACAAGTTTTTTTTTTGTGTGTGTGTGTGGAAGTTTAAGATTTGATACCATTTTGAAGGTATTTGACTATCTCGGTTATATTTTTTGTCATTATATTCAATTTGTTTCGTAATTCCGTGTCGCGCCGCGAGTTCTGTAGTCGGTCAGATGACGGGATTAATGTTTGAGTTTTGGGGAATGGGGGGTAGGGGCCTGTTTAAAAGGCTGCAAGGTATGAAACAAGCAGTGATAATGATTAGCCTGATTTTCAATCACGTAAAGAATAACGGCAACTCAGAGTAACAGAAGGGGTCTCAAATTTACATCGTGGAATGTAAAAGGATTAAACCATCCGGTTAAGAGAAGCAAGATATTATCACATCTAAAATCTCTCTTCTCAGATATAAAATTTCTGCAGGAAACTCATCTCAAAGTGGACTCCAAAGACAAATTAAAATCCGGATGGATAGGACAGATCTATCAATCACATTTTTTACATAAATCTAGGGGGGTAGCTATCTTATTACGAAAGGGGGTCCCATTTAAACAAAAAGCCCTGAGTACCGATCGGGATGGCCGTAATGTTATTCTATCTGGTGAGGTTTATGGCTTCCCGATTACGTTGATAAATGTATACTGTCCAAATTCCGATGAACCAGACTTTTTTAGAAAAGTATTTTCTCTTATCCCCAATATATCCCAAACAAATCGTGTTATAGGCGGGGACTTTAACTGTGTCCTTGATGCATATCTCGATAGATCATCGTTTAAAATCTCCCCGCAATCCAATCAAGACATTTTTGAATGCATTCATTAATAATTCTAATTTAGTAGACATATGGAGACTTATGCACCCAACCGAAAGAGATTATACATTTCATTCGCATGTACATAATGTATATACTCGTATTGACTCTTTCTTGGTGGACAACAACCCTATTTCTAATATCCTAAATTCCAAAATTCACGATATAGCCTACTGATTTCAGACCACGCCCCAGTTTCATTTGAAGTTGTCCTTGATCAAACATCTTCTATCCGCCCTCTATGGAGGATGGACCCTCAACTTATTGAAGACCCTAAGTTCATTGATTACATGAGTTCACAACTGGAAAAAAAAATTGAAAGCAATGATAAGCCAGAGACATTATCAGGACTGCTCTGGGAAACTTTAAAAGCTTATATAAGAGGTTGTGTTATATCATATCAGGGGTCCCGAAATAAACTTTACAAAACGAAACTAATTGATTTAGGGAAACAAATTCATCGGTTAGACAATGAAAACGCACTAAACCCCTCACCAGATACTCATAAGAAAATTCTACAGTTAAGGTTTGAATACAATAAAATAGTCTCTACTAAAATAAATAAAACTTTTCATTTCGTTAAACAGAAATACTTTGAATTTGGGGAGAAGCCCCATAAATTATTAGCCAGACAATTGCGAAAAATAGATAGTGAAAGAACAATTCATAAAATACAGACAAAAAGTGGGACTCAATGTATCGCAAATAAAGAGATAAACCAATGTTTTAAGGAATTTTACTCAAAGTTATACTCTTCAGAAACTGATTTGGACCCACAAACAATGGATGAATTTTTACGTAAATGTACTCTTCCCACTCTATCCCCAGATGATCGGGCATCTCTTAATAAAGATATCTCTTTGGAGGAATTGAAGAACACAATAAACTCTTTAAAGAGCACGAAAACTCCTGGCCCAGACGGGTTACCAGCCGAACTATATAAAAAATTCAGCGACATCCTTACTCCTTATTTGCTTAAAACTTATCAGCAAGCATTAACAACTGGCTACCGCCACCTTTTCTGAAGCCATTATCACAGTAATTCCTAAAAAAGGTAAAAATCCTGAAGAAGTTGAGGGATACAGACCTACAGTATCTCCCTTATTGATGTTGATCAAAAAAAATTAAACAAAGACACTTGCTAATAGACTTGGCAAATTAATTAACAAACTGGTTAACAGAGATCAGAATGGATTTATTCCAGGAAGAAGTACTATACATAACACTAGACGCCTGTTTAATATAATTTATCATCCCAAGGCAATCCGAGACAATTTGGTTGTAATCTCATTGGATGCCGAAAAGGCATTCGACCGAGTGGAATGGCGTTATTTTTTTGCTATCCTTGAGAAATTTAATATGGGAGATGAGTTTATAAATTGGATTAAAATTTTGTACAGTAGTCCATCAGCGCGGGTTCTAACAAATAAAATAATATCGGAGCCGTTCTATCTTCAAAGAGGAACCAGACAGGGCTGCCCCCTCTCACCCCTTTTGTTCGCTTTAATAGTAGAACCTCTGGCAGGAAACCATTCGATCTATAACACTTTAACACTTCAAACACTGTTAACAAAATATCACTCTACACGGACGATATTTTGCTTTATACTACCCAACCTCAGGTGAGCCTTCCTGTTATACTCAAAACTATTACTAACTTTGGAAAATTCTCTGGCTTTAAAGTAAATTTTGAAAAAAGTGAACTCATGCCCATTGGTCGGAAGGATTTATCTGTAATACACTCCTCCCCATTTAAAGTTTCCACGGAAAAAATTACATATTTAGGAATAGTAGTTACTTCTAAATATAATTTACTACTCAAAGCTAATTTCAACCCCTTACTATCCAAGTTACAAACCTGTATACACTTTTGGAAAACTCTCCCGATCTCCTTAATTGGCAGAATAAATGCGATAAAAATGATATTTCTACCTCAAATCTTATATTTATTTCGTAATATTCCAATACTTTTGCCAAAGTCCTTCTTTAAACACCTTGATTCGATTGTTCTTCCTTTTCTATGGAACTTAAGGGTACAGAAACAAAAAAATACACCTTTGTAAACCCAAGCATGAGGGGGGGTTGGCCCTTCCGGATTTTCGCATTTATTACTGGGCCACTCACTAACAAGTTTTTGCACTATGGTTGGAACAGTCGGCTAATGCCCCAGAATGGCTTCAGATGGAGCGGGATTACTGCCATCCCTATGATGTTGGAGCAGTGCTGCTTTCCCCAGTGATATTAGACCAAACTGTAGTTAATGGTTTTGTCATAAAAAGTCAGCTGCGTATTTGGAGACAGATTAGAGATTACCTTAATATAAAATCACTCTCCCTCTTAATCCTGATCGCAAATAACCCATAATTTCCCCCTTCAAGGTTGGATTGACGTTTAATCGATGGAAGGAATTGGGTATATGCACAGTCAAGGACCTTTATATTGACGGAGCGTTAGCTTCTTTTACGCAACTACAAAAGAAATACAACCTTCCAAAAAATTGTTTTTTTCAGATTTTTACAGATAAGGAATTACTTGCGTACACATAGTGTCGCCCTGGATGAGGTCCCGCCCTCAATTGGTGATGATTGTCTCATTCAGTTTAGAGGAAACAAAAATCAGTTATCTTTAATTTATGTAAAGTTACAAGCAGCTACTTCTCCTCTACAAGCTTGATTAGAGAGGAATGGGAACGAGAGATGGGGATTGGAATTTCTGAAGAGATTTGGCAGAATGGTTTAGAGGATATTGATAAACAATCGGTCAATACAATATTATGCCTCATTAAATTTAAGGTCTTACATAGATTACATTTCTGAAAAAAGAAATTACATAGGATTTTCCCCAATGTCTCGCCTCTTTGTGATAAGTGCAAATCAGAGGATGCTGATTTAGCCCATAGTTTTATTTTCTGCCATAAAATACAGGGATTCTGGTGTGAGGTTTTTAAAATGCTTTCAGATGTACTTAATGTAAACTTGGAACCAGACCCAGTGCTCATTATATTAGGACATTCTAACCATGTATATTCATTGAACAGTGCTCAAAAGAAATTCTCAATATTGTCTGATAACAGCCAAGAAACTGTTACTACTGTTTTGGAAAAAGGTTTACCCTCCTGATGCTAAATTATGGCTTGAGGAACTGATGTCTACTCTACACCTGGAACGAACTAGATACCTTTGGAAAGGCAACATTGGACAATTCCACAAGATTTGGGACTCTTTCATCTGCTACCTTAACAGGAATGTTACTCCTTAATGCAATGTATTGTAGGCTGACCTAAGTGCTGTGTATTAATGTCACTGGATTGTATAACAGACGGGGGATGGGGTGTTTATATATATATATATTATTTTTTTTTAACCCATTTGACAAAAAAAAGAAAGATATACAAACGATATTGTTTCTCTGTGCAGTCGTAGTTATAGTTGAGGTGTGGACTCTTTGTGTTACTCTTTTACATTTAGAACGATTTTTAAAACTGTCTTTATTGTTATAGTTATCGTCCTTGATGTGAACGGGCCTATAGATTGTGTTTTACAGTACACACACAGTTTTTCAGCAGGGGGAGTCAGAACCTTATTGTCCTACACATGTAAGTGCAGGAGAACCCCTTATCTTGCTCACCTCAGTTTGTCTCTGCTGTAGCTGAGCTCTTCTCTCTCGCAGGATCTTCATGCAGTCGTGAACCTGCTGTCGTTTCTCCATCAGCTGCGTGTTCATCTCGTCCACCTCCACACGCTTCTTCAGGACCAGTGTGGACTGCAGTGTGTTCACGCCTGTCTCCAGGAGCCCGCTGGAGCTCTGCAGCACATCACCAGCAAATCACATTACCAGCAAATCACCAGCACATCACCATCACATCACCAGCACATTACCAGCAAATCACATCACCAGCACATCACATCACCATCACATCACCAGCAAATCACATCACCAGCAAATCACATTACCAGCAAATCACCAGCACATCACCATCACATCACCAGCATATTACCAGCAAATCATATCACCAGCACATCACCAGCAGATCACCATCACATCACCAGCACATTACGAGCAAATCACCAGCAAATCACATCACCAGCAAATCACATTACCAGCAAATCACATCACCAGCACATCACCATCACATCACCAGCATATTACCAGCAAATCATATCACCAGCACATCACCAGCAGATCACCATCACATCACCAGCACATTACGAGCAAATCACCAGCAAATCACATCACCAGCACATCACATCACCAGCAAATCACATCACCAGCACATCACATCACCAGCAAATCACATCACCAGCACATCACATCACCAGCAAATCACATCACCAGCACATCACATCACCAGCAAATCACATCACCAGCACATCACATCACCAGCAAATCACATCACCAGCACATCACATCACCAGCAAATCACATCACCAGCACATCACATCACCATCACATCACCAGCAAATCACATCACCAGCACATCACCATCACATCACCAGCAAATCACATTACCAGCAAATCACATCACCAGCACATCACCATCACATCACCAGCAAATCACATTACCAGCACATCACATCACCAGCACATCACATCACATCACCAGCAAATTACATCACATCACCAGTACATCACCATCACATCATAACATCACCATCAAGTTATATAAAAAAATGTCATACAGAGAATCCATACTGTATGTTCGTTTGGCTGGAAGCTAGGCTAGGTATTTTACTTTTAAATATTTTAACAGCTTTCCTGTAGCTCAGTGGTAAGAGCATTGCGTTAACAACGCAAGGTTGTGGGTTCGATCTCAGGGGATTGCACATACCTATAAATGTATAGGATAATGCAATGTAAGTCGCTTTGGATAAAAGCGTCTGCCAAATGCATTTAAGTAAATATGGATATTTTTTATACACAAATGCATTGCTTCGCTTCAGAAGGCCTTTATTAAACCCTGTGGCCATGTGGAGCACTTTTATGATGGATGGATGGATGCACTTTTATGATGGATGGATGCACTTTTATGGACTTCAAAACAGAAACGCCTTCATTGCCATTATAAAGCTTGGAAGAGCCAGGACATTTTATTATATATCCTAACTCTGACTGTATTCGTCTGTAAGAAGAATGTCATATACACCTAGGCTGGCTTGAGAGTGAGTAAATCATGAGCTAATTTTCATTTTTGGGTGAACTATCCCTTTAAACTGTCCTTGATACATTTTACACGTATTCACTGTAGTGATTTCAGTAAATTATGTTTAATTACAAGCAACTAACGTTAACCCTAAAACAAACCCTAACCATATAGGCTAGCCTAGTAAGTGCATGTAGTTAATTTTACTCTGTATTTTAAGGTGTTCTTGTTACAGTGTAATCATACAGTTAAATGCACTGTGTAAGACGTGTTAATTATTTGTGAAACTAGCTATTTCGGATTGAAAATTATTTCTGAGTAAATCCTACACAGATTTATTTAATTTCTTTTGTAGGTGTGTGTGTGTGTGTGTGTGTGTGTGTGTGTGTGTGTGTGTGTGTGTGTGTGTGTAGTGTGCTGTAGTCGGTCTCATACACACCTGTGTTATTACAGGAATATGCTTTATATGCTCATCCTTCTGCTCTCTGTCATGACAAAAACAACAGACCATTACCAGAGAAATCACCGCAGTAAACTGGCTTTATAACTTGTTTAAAGCAGTAAAACTCAATAAAGTATAAGCATCTGTACCTGTGCTCCTCTAACTGCGTTACAAACACGTTTTTCTTTCTGTTTTCTACTTTCAGGTTTAGATCTGCGTTAGTTTTCAGAGCAGGTGAAGCTCGAGACGAGGAATCCATGAGTGCTTTAGCAGAACCCGACCGAGAGAGATACAGTAAAGCAGAGAGACTGTAGTAAGCGTGATAGAGGCGCGTTAACAGCGAGGTTTTCTTTAATGGCTTTCTTTAATTCCTCGCTTTTGGTGTTGCTCGGAAACACAATAGGAGTATGAGCTCGCGGCGACGCGCCGCTGTTGTCATGGTAACTGAGCGGAAGTGTCGTAGTCTCAGAACCTGCGCGTCCACAGGTGCGCTGTCGAGTCATCAACAACTACACGAATCATAAATCTTTATCCAAGTTGTGTTTTATTTGCTTCGCAAAAAATAAAACACTCCTCGCTATTTCAAGGACGTTTAAATTCAAAGTTGTGGCTTTTATTTCACGAGTAAAGCTTTAAGATAATCAGTATTCAGCAGGAGTGAGAACTGTGTCAGTGTGTGTGAACATGAAGGAATATCTGTATCTTTCACAGGAGTGTTACCTGTATTTTGAACGATTGGTTGTATTGTGTTGTTTTAGGGTTACATGAATGTCCCTCTTTTGTTCATTTCTGTCTTACAGTGTTTTATTAGACTTTCTGACGTATTTAAATGCTCGACGTATAAACACTGCAGTGTGTGAGAGAGTGTGTGAGATACTGAGACTCACTTCTGCTGAATACTGTACATTTAGGCAAATTTACATATTTCAAAAACAGTCAGATTTCTTTTTTTCAGTCGTCCTGTAAGATTAGTGCTATTTGTATATTCTTAACAAAATATGTATATTTCTCAATAAAAATAATCAAGTACTAAATTATACGGCAAGTCCAAAAAGATTATGTCTTTGTTACATTTCAAGGGGTCTTTAATTCATCATACAGTGTGATGATATTAACTCAGGAGCTTTGACGTGTTCAGAGAGTGTGTGTGAGACTAGACTGAGCTGTGTCGTTTTCAGTGTGTGTGTGTGTGTGCGTGCGAGTGAGTGTGTGAATGTGATCAGTGACAGTGATGATAAATGTCTCGAGTGGAAGTGAAGCTGAACTGAGGATCGTGTGTGTGTGTGTGTGTGTGTGTGTGTGTGGAAGTGAAGCTGGACTGAGGATCGTGTCCATAAAAGGCATCAGAGCAGCAGATCTGAACATCACACATGATGAGGAGTCACACACGTGAACACACTGCATGATTTTAAACACACAGTCCATAGTTTCTTTACCATTTCCTCACTAATACATTTGCATATAAGCAGAAAACCAGTTTGCCTAAATATGTAACAAACAAAAAGGCTGACATGTGCAGTAACACTGCTGTCGTCATCATCTGACACGCGTGACGAGACATCAGAGAATACACACACACTAATGTGGAATGATGACAGATCCAGAATCTGAACTAGAAGTGTCAGTTCTTATGTAGTATTTTCTTCTCTTTCTCTTTCTTTTTCTCTTTCCGAGGAATCTAAACAAGACCTGATATGTGATCTGAACATGAATACATGTTTTCCTCATTTCTCAGTAATTCCACTGTAAGCGCTGCTATTATCACATTATCTGAGCTGGTGAAGTGGACAGACAAATAAGGTAAACTCCAGTCCTCACGTGTCAAGACGAACTAAAATTAACCCAGTGAACGAACAGCTGAGCGCTGAACACACACACACACACACAAACACGCGCGCGCGCGCCTTTGTCTGTCCACGCGCGCTGTGTGACAATAACACGACACGATGACACGATTCACTTATGCCGAATATATCTCCTTATTTCGAACAAATGACAAAAAACGAAACTCATCGCCGCAGAAAACCTCATCATCTGAGAGAGACATCGAGCCGACAGAGTGAGTCCTTCAGTGTGTGTGTGTGTGTGTGTGTGTGTTACTGTGGCAGTTTATTCATCAACAGAACGAGCTCAAATGGTTCAGTTTAGTTTATAGTATCAGAATATGGCAGGTGTGTGACAGGTTTGTTCCTGCATGACCTTCAGCTGTCACTTTAAATCGGGTGTTTTGTGACAGCTCAATCTCACCATGTTCTGTGTTGATCTTCTGGAGACGGGGCTAGTTGTCACAATCAGTGTTTCTCAGTATGTGTTGAGTTTTAAATGTCTCTTTAGACACCTTCGCATCGAGACCGCTTTAGCGAGTAATCTGTGCACGGGGTAAGCTGTCACACTGGAACCTTCCATTCAAATCCATATTACGGGTTTTATGGCCACATGTGAACAGTAAAACGACTAGGAAATACAATTAATGAAACATGCTAAGAGAAAAGTTGCCTTAATTGTATAGTCTTAATGGATGTCTGTGTGCGTTTATTTTATTTCGTAGATATTACAAAAATAGGATTATACTGTAAATCTAGCCTGGAGGACAGAACTCAATAAAATATTTCAGTTTAAGAGATTTCTAAAAAAGCACTGCTGGAGAAACCAAGCATCTCTGTGACGACTAGCCCCGGCCTCTGAGCCCCTGTGACGACTAGCCCCGTCTGTGAGCCCTTGTGACGACTAGCCCCGGCCTCTGAGCCCCTGTGACGACTAGCCCCGTCTGTGAGCCCTTGTGACGACTAGCCCCGGCCTCTGAGCCCCTGTGACGACTAGCCCCGTCTGTGAGCCCTTGTGACGACTAGCCCCGGCCTCTGAGCCCCTGTGACGACTAGCCCCGTCTGTGAGCCCTTGTGACGACTAGCCCCGGCCTCTGAGCCCCTGTGACGACTAGCCCCGTCTGTGAGCCCTTGTGACGACTAGCCCCGGCCTCTGAGCCCCTGTGACGACTAGCCCCGTCTGTGAGCCCTTGTGACGACTAGCCCCGGCCTCTGAGCCCCTGTGACGACTAGCCCCGTCTGTGAGCCCTTGTGACGACTAGCCCCGGCCTCTGAGCCCCTGTGACGACTAGCCCCGTCTGTGAGCCCTTGTGACGACTAGCCCCGGCCTCTGAGCCCCTGTGACGACTAGCCCCGTCTGTGAGCCCTTGTGACGACTAGCCCCGGCCTCTGAGCCCCTGTGACGACTAGCCCCGTCTGTGAGCCCTTGTGACGACTAGCCCCGGCCTCTGAGCCCCTGTGACGACTAGCCCCGTCTGTGAGCCCTTGTGACGACTAGCCCCGGCCTCTGAGCCCCTGTGACGACTAGCCCCGTCTGTGAGCCCTTGTGACGACTAGCCCCGGCCTCTGAGCCCCTGTGACGACTAGCCCCGTCTGTGAGCCCTTGTGACGACTAGCCCCGGCCTCTGAGCCCCTGTGACGACTAGCCCCGTCTGTGAGCCCTTGTGACGACTAGCCCCGGCCTCTGAGCCCCTGTGACGACTAGCCCCGTCTGTGAGCCCTTGTGACGACTAGCCCCGGCCTCTGAGCCCCTGTGACGACTAGCCCCGTCTGTGAGCCCTTGTGACGACTAGCCCCGGCCTCTGAGCCCCTGTGACGACTAGCCCCGTCTGTGAGCCCTTGTGACGACTAGCCCCGGCCTCTGAGCCCCTGTGACGACTAGCCCCGTCTGTGAGCCCTTGTGACGACTAGCCCCGGCCTCTGAGCCCCTGTGACGACTAGCCCCGTCTGTGAGCCCTTGTGACGACTAGCCCCGGCCTCTGAGCCCCTGTGACGACTAGCCCCGTCTGTGAGCCCTTGTGACGACTAGCCCCGGCCTCTGAGCCCCTGTGACGACTAGCCCCGTCTGTGAGCCCTTGTGACGACTAGCCCCGGCCTCTGAGCCCCTGTGACGACTAGCCCCGTCTGTGAGCCCTTGTGACGACTAGCCCCGGCCTCTGAGCCCCTGTGACGACTAGCCCCGTCTGTGAGCCCTTGTGACGACTAGCCCCGGCCTCTGAGCCCCTGTGACGACTAGCCCCGTCTGTGAGCCCTTGTGACGACTAGCCCCGGCCTCTGAGCCCCTGTGACGACTAGCCCCGTCTGTGAGCCCTTGTGACGACTAGCCCCGGCCTCTGAGCCCCTGTGACGACTAGCCCCGTCTGTGAGCCCTTGTGACGACTAGCCCCGGCCTCTGAGCCCCTGTGACGACTAGCCCCGTCTGTGAGCCCTTGTGACGACTAGCCCCGGCCTCTGAGCCCCTGTGACGACTAGCCCCGTCTGTGAGCCCTTGTGACGACTAGCCCCGGCCTCTGAGCCCCTGTGACGACTAGCCCCGTCTGTGAGCCCTTGTGACGACTAGCCCCGGCCTCTGAGCCCCTGTGACGACTAGCCCCGTCTGTGAGCCCTTGTGACGACTAGCCCCGGCCTCTGAGCCCCTGTGACGACTAGCCCCGTCTGTGAGCCCTTGTGACGACTAGCCCCGGCCTCTGAGCCCCTGTGACGACTAGCCCCGTCTGTGAGCCCTTGTGACGACTAGCCCCGGCCTCTGAGCCCCTGTGACGACTAGCCCCGTCTGTGAGCCCTTGTGACGACTAGCCCCGGCCTCTGAGCCCCTGTGACGACTAGCCCCGTCTGTGAGCCCTTGTGACGACTAGCCCCGGCCTCTGAGCCCCTGTGACGACTAGCCCCGTCTGTGAGCCCTTGTGACGACTAGCCCCGGCCTCTGAGCCCCTGTGACGACTAGCCCCGTCTGTGAGCCCTTGTGACGACTAGCCCCGGCCTCTGAGCCCCTGTGACGACTAGCCCCGTCTGTGAGCCCTTGTGACGACTAGCCCCGGCCTCTGAGCCCCTGTGACGACTAGCCCCGTCTGTGAGCCCTTGTGACGACTAGCCCCGGCCTCTGAGCCCCTGTGACGACTAGCCCCGTCTGTGAGCCCTTGTGACGACTAGCCCCGGCCTCTGAGCCCCTGTGACGACTAGCCCCGTCTGTGAGCCCTTGTGACGACTAGCCCCGGCCTCTGAGCCCCTGTGACGACTAGCCCCGTCTGTGAGCCCTTGTGACGACTAGCCCCGGCCTCTGAGCCCCTGTGACGACTAGCCCCGTCTGTGAGCCCTTGTGACGACTAGCCCCGGCCTCTGAGCCCCTGTGACGACTAGCCCCGTCTGTGAGCCCTTGTGACGACTAGCCCCGGCCTCTGAGCCCCTGTGACGACTAGCCCCGTCTGTGAGCCCTTGTGACGACTAGCCCCGGCCTCTGAGCCCCTGTGACGACTAGCCCCGTCTGTGAGCCCTTGTGACGACTAGCCCCGGCCTCTGAGCCCCTGTGACGACTAGCCCCGTCTGTGAGCCCTTGTGACGACTAGCCCCGGCCTCTGAGCCCCTGTGACGACTAGCCCCGTCTGTGAGCCCTTGTGACGACTAGCCCCGGCCTCTGAGCCCCTGTGACGACTAGCCCCGTCTGTGAGCCCTTGTGACGACTAGCCCCGGCCTCTGAGCCCCTGTGACGACTAGCCCCGTCTGTGAGCCCTTGTGACGACTAGCCCCGGCCTCTGAGCCCCTGTGACGACTAGCCCCGTCTGTGAGCCCTTGTGACGACTAGCCCCGGCCTCTGAGCCCCTGTGACGACTAGCCCCGTCTGTGAGCCCTTGTGACGACTAGCCCCGGCCTCTGAGCCCCTGTGACGACTAGCCCCGTCTGTGAGCCCTTGTGACGACTAGCCCCGGCCTCTGAGCCCCTGTGACGACTAGCCCCGTCTGTGAGCCCTTGTGACGACTAGCCCCGGCCTCTGAGCCCCTGTGACGACTAGCCCCGTCTGTGAGCCCTTGTGACGACTAGCCCCGGCCTCTGAGCCCCTGTGACGACTAGCCCCGTCTGTGAGCCCTTGTGACGACTAGCCCCGGCCTCTGAGCCCCTGTGACGACTAGCCCCGTCTGTGAGCCCTTGTGACGACTAGCCCCGGCCTCTGAGCCCCTGTGACGACTAGCCCCGTCTGTGAGCCCTTGTGACGACTAGCCCCGGCCTCTGAGCCCCTGTGACGACTAGCCCCGTCTGTGAGCCCTTGTGACGACTAGCCCCGGCCTCTGAGCCCCTGTGACGACTAGCCCCGTCTGTGAGCCCTTGTGACGACTAGCCCCGGCCTCTGAGCCCCTGTGACGACTAGCCCCGTCTGTGAGCCCTTGTGACGACTAGCCCCGGCCTCTGAGCCCCTGTGACGACTAGCCCCGTCTGTGAGCCCTTGTGACGACTAGCCCCGGCCTCTGAGCCCCTGTGACGACTAGCCCCGTCTGTGAGCCCTTGTGACGACTAGCCCCGGCCTCTGAGCCCCTGTGACGACTAGCCCCGTCTGTGAGCCCTTGTGACGACTAGCCCCGGCCTCTGAGCCCCTGTGACGACTAGCCCCGTCTGTGAGCCCTTGTGACGACTAGCCCCGGCCTCTGAGCCCCTGTGACGACTAGCCCCGTCTGTGAGCCCTTGTGACGACTAGCCCCGGCCTCTGAGCCCCTGTGACGACTAGCCCCGTCTGTGAGCCCTTGTGACGACTAGCCCCGGCCTCTGAGCCCCTGTGACGACTAGCCCCGTCTGTGAGCCCTTGTGACGACTAGCCCCGGCCTCTGAGCCCCTGTGACGACTAGCCCCGTCTGTGAGCCCTTGTGACGACTAGCCCCGGCCTCTGAGCCCCTGTGACGACTAGCCCCGTCTGTGAGCCCTTGTGACGACTAGCCCCGGCCTCTGAGCCCCTGTGACGACTAGCCCCGTCTGTGAGCCCTTGTGACGACTAGCCCCGGCCTCTGAGCCCCTGTGACGACTAGCCCCGTCTGTGAGCCCTTGTGACGACTAGCCCCGGCCTCTGAGCCCCTGTGACGACTAGCCCCGTCTGTGAGCCCTTGTGACGACTAGCCCCGGCCTCTGAGCCCCTGTGACGACTAGCCCCGTCTGTGAGCCCTTGTGACGACTAGCCCCGGCCTCTGAGCCCCTGTGACGACTAGCCCCGTCTGTGAGCCCTTGTGACGACTAGCCCCGGCCTCTGAGCCCCTGTGACGACTAGCCCCGTCTGTGAGCCCTTGTGACGACTAGCCCCGGCCTCTGAGCCCCTGTGACGACTAGCCCCGTCTGTGAGCCCTTGTGACGACTAGCCCCGGCCTCTGAGCCCCTGTGACGACTAGCCCCGTCTGTGAGCCCTTGTGACGACTAGCCCCGGCCTCTGAGCCCCTGTGACGACTAGCCCCGTCTGTGAGCCCTTGTGACGACTAGCCCCGGCCTCTGAGCCCCTGTGACGACTAGCCCCGTCTGTGAGCCCTTGTGACGACTAGCCCCGGCCTCTGAGCCCCTGTGACGACTAGCCCCGTCTGTGAGCCCTTGTGACGACTAGCCCCGGCCTCTGAGCCCCTGTGACGACTAGCCCCGTCTGTGAGCCCTTGTGACGACTAGCCCCGGCCTCTGAGCCCCTGTGACGACTAGCCCCGTCTGTGAGCCCTTGTGACGACTAGCCCCGGCCTCTGAGCCCCTGTGACGACTAGCCCCGTCTGTGAGCCCTTGTGACGACTAGCCCCGGCCTCTGAGCCCCTGTGACGACTAGCCCCGTCTGTGAGCCCTTGTGACGACTAGCCCCGGCCTCTGAGCCCCTGTGACGACTAGCCCCGTCTGTGAGCCCTTGTGACGACTAGCCCCGGCCTCTGAGCCCCTGTGACGACTAGCCCCGTCTGTGAGCCCTTGTGACGACTAGCCCCGGCCTCTGAGCCCCTGTGACGACTAGCCCCGTCTGTGAGCCCTTGTGACGACTAGCCCCGGCCTCTGAGCCCCTGTGACGACTAGCCCCGTCTGTGAGCCCTTGTGACGACTAGCCCCGGCCTCTGAGCCCCTGTGACGACTAGCCCCGTCTGTGAGCCCTTGTGACGACTAGCCCCGGCCTCTGAGCCCCTGTGACGACTAGCCCCGTCTGTGAGCCCTTGTGACGACTAGCCCCGGCCTCTGAGCCCCTGTGACGACTAGCCCCGTCTGTGAGCCCTTGTGACGACTAGCCCCGGCCTCTGAGCCCCTGTGACGACTAGCCCCGTCTGTGAGCCCTTGTGACGACTAGCCCCGGCCTCTGAGCCCCTGTGACGACTAGCCCCGTCTGTGAGCCCTTGTGACGACTAGCCCCGGCCTCTGAGCCCCTGTGACGACTAGCCCCGTCTGTGAGCCCTTGTGACGACTAGCCCCGGCCTCTGAGCCCCTGTGACGACTAGCCCCGTCTGTGAGCCCTTGTGACGACTAGCCCCGGCCTCTGAGCCCCTGTGACGACTAGCCCCGTCTGTGAGCCCTTGTGACGACTAGCCCCGGCCTCTGAGCCCCTGTGACGACTAGCCCCGTCTGTGAGCCCTTGTGACGACTAGCCCCGGCCTCTGAGCCCCTGTGACGACTAGCCCCGTCTGTGAGCCCTTGTGACGACTAGCCCCGGCCTCTGAGCCCCTGTGACGACTAGCCCCGTCTGTGAGCCCTTGTGACGACTAGCCCCGGCCTCTGAGCCCCTGTGACGACTAGCCCCGTCTGTGAGCCCTTGTGACGACTAGCCCCGGCCTCTGAGCCCCTGTGACGACTAGCCCCGTCTGTGAGCCCTTGTGACGACTAGCCCCGGCCTCTGAGCCCCTGTGACGACTAGCCCCGTCTGTGAGCCCTTGTGACGACTAGCCCCGGCCTCTGAGCCCCTGTGACGACTAGCCCCGTCTGTGAGCCCTTGTGACGACTAGCCCCGGCCTCTGAGCCCCTGTGACGACTAGCCCCGTCTGTGAGCCCTTGTGACGACTAGCCCCGGCCTCTGAGCCCCTGTGACGACTAGCCCCGTCTGTGAGCCCTTGTGACGACTAGCCCCGGCCTCTGAGCCCCTGTGACGACTAGCCCCGTCTGTGAGCCCTTGTGACGACTAGCCCCGGCCTCTGAGCCCCTGTGACGACTAGCCCCGTCTGTGAGCCCTTGTGACGACTAGCCCCGGCCTCTGAGCCCCTGTGACGACTAGCCCCGTCTGTGAGCCCTTGTGACGACTAGCCCCGGCCTCTGAGCCCCTGTGACGACTAGCCCCGTCTGTGAGCCCTTGTGACGACTAGCCCCGGCCTCTGAGCCCCTGTGACGACTAGCCCCGTCTGTGAGCCCTTGTGACGACTAGCCCCGGCCTCTGAGCCCCTGTGACGACTAGCCCCGTCTGTTGAGTCTGATCATACACCACACCTGCTCCTGGAGATCTTGAGTCTGATCATACACCACACCTGCTCCTGGAGATCTTGAGTCTGATATACACACACCTGCTCCTGGAGATCTGGCACACACACCTGATCTTCATCAGCTGCTCCAGGTGTGTGTGATCACGGCTGCTGAACTCTGCAGATCTCCAGGAACAGGACAGTGATCAGCAGCTGTGTGTGACGCGTGACGGTGGCTCGACAGCTGACACAAACACCACATGCTTACTGTCACTCAGCTCTGCTTTCAAAACCCTTCACACCATTTGGTGTTTCCGGCTCAAAGATTGCTTGTATATCTCTCGTTATGCTATATTATCATCATCAAATATTGGATTCAATCGTTTGATCAACTTGTTCTCGATTGACTCTGAGGAAACGCTTCGCGTGATGACGTCTTGAAGCACATGTGAAATCAGTCCAATGGTGCGGCAGAACGGCAGAGGCGGGTGACGTCACGAACCAGGACACTATAAAGTTGCCCAAAACAGAGCAGCGCTAGCTTCTGTGTCTTTAGTAGCACTCATTGTGAAACTGTCCTTGTCATATTTGGATTTGTTTGTCTTTATATCACTATATATATATATATAAAGTCATGGTGAGCAAGCAGCAGTTTAGGATGTGTGTGCACCCCTGCCCGCGTTATTTAACGGGTGGGGACACACATGTTTTGTGTAGCTTGTTTGTGTGAGGAGCTCGAGGGTGCTAGCTGTGAGCACTGTGATGTGCTTCCTCTGTGACGTTCTTCCGCGTATGGCGGCCTCTAAGGCCCTTATGACAGGAGTTGCTCTCCAAGATGTCTGTGATGCGGCAGGGTGGTCCTCACCTCACACATTTGTGCGGTTCTACTCTTTGAACATGGACTCTACACCAGGGTCCCAGGTGCTCTCGTCCTAGCGCTGCTCCTCACGATTCCACACTGGACAGACACTTCTTGCTATGGTAGCGTTTGCTCAGCGTCACTCGAAGCAGCATGAGTTCTCTTGAAAGGGACCGCCTCACTTACGACTGTAACTCCGGTTCCCTGAAGAGGGAACGAGACGCTGCGTCTCCATGCCATATCTCCAATGTGCCTTCAGAACGACTTCAGACTTTACAAAGCTAGCGCTGCTTTGTTTTGGGCAGCATTATAGTGTCCTGGTTCGTGACGTCACCCGCCTCATGTTCCGCCACACCATTGGACTGATTTCACATGTGCTTCAAGACGTCATCACATGAAGCGTTCCCTCAGCGTTCCCTCAGCGTCAGTCGACGCAGCGACTCGTTCCCTCTTCAGGGAACCGAAAAAAGAATAGTAGGCTAAATCGTGCGCACGATTTACTATTTCGTTCCCTTGATTTGCTATATTGTGCGCACAATTTATAAATCGAGGGAACATATTAGTAAATCATCTGCACGATTATTATAATAATTTTTTCTTGCATGTCACGTGCGGGGCTCCGTAGATCTGAGCTCAAGATTATTCACATAAAAAAACAGGTGCATCATGAGCAAAACATCGGTTTATCATATTTTTCACAAGTCGCAGTTTTACACTGAGATTTCCCCATGGTGATCACACTGTGTCTGTGTTGTTCTTTCGGCACGCCTGAGAACTCTACTGGACGTCTCCAATGGACCCGATTTTTCCCTAAAATCGGACAGGAGGAGCTCTAGGAAAGGAATCGATCCAACACGCACCCTAAAGATTTATTCGGAGGCTCTAGGACTGACTCCAGTCCTCACAGAACAGATTCGGTCCCTGACCTCGAGTTTCACATCAGACTCACGACTCTATCACAGACTCGGGTCATCAACATGCTTTCATCTCTCAATTTCACAATTAACATTTCAGAGTAAGAAAACCAGTTGACACAAAGATTGAATCTAATATGTGGCAATAACACAGAGGGTTAGAAACACATTTTTTGTAGGCTGGTCATTTTTGACTGCAAACACAAGTGTAACAAGGTGGGAAAAAATAATCAATTTGGGAAGTTAAGATCAAAATCTGCAATTTTTAGTTCAATTTGATGACATCAACTAGCATTTTCAATAGTGTCTTGATTGAAAGAATGATTGTTTGCTGTATTAAGCGCGTTCCTCATGTTTCCCACAGATGTTTCCCTGTTGCTGCCGCTCAGCAGCCGTGTGCGGTTACGGGAGAGTGGCGTCTCCCCGCTCCATCTGTCCGCGGAGCACAACCAGCTGAACACTCTGCGCGTGCTGATCCGCTCGGGCTGTGACGTGAACATGCGGCGCTCCTCCGGCTGCGGCTCGGCTTTGCTCGGTGCCGTCTCCGCCGGGAACACGCAGGCGGCCGCGGAGCTGCTGAGGGCCGGAGCCGATCCTGACGCGGAGCCGGTGCTGCTGCTAGCGGGGGAGCAGGGGTGTGTGGAGAGCGTAGCGCTGCTGCTGGAGCACGGGGCCCGTGTGGAGGCCCTCCCCACGCTGCTCACACACACACATACCCTCAGCGTCCTGCGTTGTCTGCTGGAGCACGGCTGCGACGCCCGGCCCTGCTTCACACCACACACACACACACCCCCGCGGGAGGAGCACGCCGGCCGGAGCCGCTCTGAGCCCGGGCTACAGGTGACATCAGGGAACCGGGATGATAGCTGGGCAATGATCTGAGTAATGAGGCTTTCACAGCAGAAACTCTGCAGCAGTGATTCTCAGGCCTGCCATGATCATGAATTTGGTGTTGAATATTAACTGTCATACAGATAATTGCAATTAACAATTCATTCTGAAGACAGTGAGTGCTGCACGGGGTGTAAAAATCTGTATCCCGATGCTCTTTGGATGTAGGGAAAATGCGACTCATAAAAACATATCAAGCCAAGGCAATCGAGAGTCAAACCAAACATTACTCAGACACCAGATATAGTTTTTGATATTTTTTTACTAGTGTGATCAGGACACTATAGTTGATTTATGTAAGTGAGGAGAGGAAAATAAAGTAAACTGTGACATATTACACCCAAAAACTCTTCATACAGTGACTACCAGTATCATTTCTAAATGTTGTTTGTTTTGTTGTTTAATAAATGTTGTGTGCTGTGTGCTGTGTGTCAGTTCTGCTCCTGGATCTCGTCGCCCCGCTGGAGCCGGTCCGCTGCTGAGGTCGTGGATCTCTCTGGAGTGTGTGGGGAACGTTCAGCTGTGCAGCAGAATCACGGCTCTGCTCCGGGACGCTCCCGAGTGGCCCAGCATCCGCGACAGAACATGTGAGTCTTCATGATCTGCTTTAGGAACCGCAACACATTTGCCAGTCAAATTAGATGAAGGACACACATGCTGCTTTATTTCTGTTTCTCCTGACACTATCAGCCTGATCGGGAGGAACCGTTCAACCACAGCGGCTTTAAAAAACAGTGACACTTTTATAATTTAAATTCTGTTTGTCTTTCATGCTTTCCTTTGTTTCGTACATAGAAGACAACTTCAGTTAGGAATTATTACTTTCAGTTGTGTTTGTTGGCTTTGAGACTTTCATACACACATTAACACTCAGGTCAGTTACGTGTGATGATGAGTGTGTGAGTGTATCTGTGTGTTTGCAGCGTCCCCTCGGCCCCTGATGCACCTGTGCCGGCTGAGGGTCCGAGAGCAGCTGGGGACCCGGAGACTGAGGTCCATCGACTCGGTGCCGCTGCCGGGGCCCATGCTGCGGTACCTGAGCTCCAGAACCGGCTCCTGAGGTCCAGAACCGGCTCCGGCTCCAACACCTGAGCTCCAGAACCGGCTCCGGGCCCGACACCTGAGCTCCAGAACCGGCTCCGGGCCCGACACCTGAGCTCCAGAACCGGCTCCAACACCTGAGCTCCAGAACCGGCTCCGGGCCCGACACCTGAGCTCCAGAACCGGCCCCTGAGATCCAGAACCAGCTCCAGAGCTCCAGAACCGGCCCCTGAGCTCTAGAACCGGCCCCTGAGATCCAGAACCGGCTCCAGAGCTCCAAAAAAACGGCCCCTGAGCTCCAGAACCAAACCCTTAGATCGAGAACCGGCCCCTGAGCTCCAGAACCAAACCCTTATATCCAGAACCGGCCCCTGAGCTCCAGAACCAAACCCTTAGATCCAGAACCGGCTCCAACACAACACAGAAACAAATAATTTATTCTGAAAATGTTTTTCTGCTGGACATTTAAACACAGTCTGTGAGATTACTTCTATTGTGAACTGAGTGTTTTGTCTTCAGGCTGCTATTTATACATTTTAATTTATGATCTTGGATTTTTTTTAAAGTTTGTGTGTGTTTGATACACAATTTCATGTATTTGATTCTAAAAACACAGAGCATGACACTGGCGATTGCAGAATAAAAGGCTCTCCTTCTCTTGTGTGTGGTTTGAGTGTGTCAGTAATGAGCAGACAGTGTAAAGCAGTCGATTACCAGTTTTAATGAGCTAATTCAGCACAAGACCTGGATTATGACCAGGCTTAATTAGTGTGACACAACAACATCTCAACTAAAAGATCATAATAAATACTGATCTATCTCTACACCACAGTGAAATCATGCTGTTTCAGGGAAGTGAATCTGGAACAGAGAATGAAAACTCATTCTACAGAAAGTCTCCTGATGATGCGTGTAAACTAATGCAATGCTGTGATCATATCTGGATGTCCTCCACAACTTTACAAAAGCCAATAAAATAATGACCGCACGTGTGTATTACTCCTGCTACATCTGTACTTTAAGTGCTCAAAGGCGCGTGATCATAAGCATTGCTTGTGCATGTGCAGCACGTGTCAGGACTGGGTTAAAACAGAAGAGCTGAAGAAGGTTAGTAGTCCAGTAGTAGTCCTGTAGTGGTCCTGTGGTCCTCTAGCACTAGATGAAGCCGAACACGCTGAAGATGGAGGAGGAGATCGCGGGCTTCGTGGGAATCGGCTTGATCACCACATGTGCGTTACCGTGGAGTCCGTCGATGAAGCCGCGCGCCTCCGCTGTTCTGTTCCTGAGAGGCGCGTCCGCGTGCAGCGCGTGACACTGAAGAGGGCAGCACGCGCACACGCACGCGCACGGCGCGCTCCTCCTCGGCGGCTCCGCGTGCGGGTGATTATTATTATTATTATTATCGCGAATCATCTTCCTTTTCTCTGCGTGAGATCTGACGCTCGCAGGGCCGCTCGCGCTGTTCCTCAGGAGGTGCTGGAGACGCGCGCGGGTGCCGGGCGCGCGGTTCCTGCCAGAAGGACGCCGGGAGCTGGCGCGCGCGCATGGGCACGTGACCCGCGGGGTTCGGGCTCGGGTCCGGCGCGTTCGGCCGGGCGCGCGCGCGCGGGTCTGCGGGTCTGTGTGTGAAGCGCTTGAGCTGTTTCTGCAGGTACTTGCGGTGGTCCACGGAACGTCTGCAGGGCGCGGATCTGTCCAGCGCCGCCTTGATGTCGCTCGACGCCAGATTCACAAAGTTCAGGAGCGTCTTCACCTCGCTGTCGGCTTTGGCCATCGCACGCGTTCACCCGGAGCGTTCAAACCTCCGCGCTCAGGCCCGCGCATCTGCTCTCCCGTTCCCGGGTAATGCGCACAGAAGCTCGTGAAGGGACGCTCTCTAATAACACTCACTGAAGCTCAATGCCTATAGACTCGGTGTATCACTGCTCCCTGAGCCAATCAGAGCCCGCACTCTCCTCACAATGAGCTCGAGAGCCCGGTGTCGGATTCTTTACCTCCTCAAATAGTTGTCATGGAAATCCCTCAGGAAAATAGCCCGCAGACGCGATGTTTCTCCGTAGAAACGGTCACCGGTTCCCCTCGGGCACAATGCGTTTGTAAAGGGCCGGTGAAGCGCCACGCTCCTGTTCCCCATCCCGATCCCAGTCTGATCCCGCATAACCATGGGAAGCGGCTCGAGCGCTCAGGAATCTTGTCTCTCTGTTTGCCCCCTCAATCCAGACACACAAAAGCTGAATTACTCATTCAAACCCGCGGGACAAAGCCGGAGGAGCCGGAGAGCACTCTCGCGTTTGTAGTCAAACATTGGGAGACTTAAATCGAGTCGTCATGAAAGAGAACGAGTGGGACAAAGCCCATAGAATGGCCATCAGCAAACATTTCCCTGTGTCATATTAGTGTGTCTCCATGGCAGCTTCTGGCCCGGGGACAATAGCACGAGTTTACACACTCGAGGACTGTCACCCTGCCAACCGAGACGGGACAATCCCGGAGGGGGAGAGAAAGAGAGACTTTTTTTTACTATCATCTTCCTGTCTATCTATCTATCTATCTATCTATCTATCTATCTATCTATCTATCTATCTATCTATATGTCCGTCTACGAATCTGTCTGTCTGTCTATCTATCTATCAGTCTGTCTGTCTGTCTAAGAATCTATCTATCTATCTATCTATCTATCTATCTATCTATCTATCTATCTATCTATCTATCTATCTATTTGAAAATCAGATGGCCTTTACAAAAAGCAAATTTATTCAAGGTTTTGATCGCAGGGCTGCTGTGACCCAGCGCTAGTCCTGAATCTATAGTATATCCAGCTACTGATCCTGAAGTTTTCAGGAGATGTGAGCTGTCTGAGCTAGATCAAAAGCGCACTCTAAATGTCATGAGGACTTTTATTTTGCAAATGTATGGTTGAACCGGAAGTACGTTCGAGCTTCGTTCCACAACAAAAATGGAAGTGTAGATGTATGCTATCGACATTAGGATTGTGGGTTTAAAATAATCACTTCTAACATTTTATAATATCAGTACAGCCTCAACAACATGGGAGGTGGTGACCTTGTAAGTACAATTTGTTTTGTCAGTAGCGCAATTATGCTAAATCACGAGAAGCCAGTTGCTAATGATAATCTGCGTGGCCTAGTTTAATTCGGTGTTAGTTTAATTCGGCTTGTTTATGACCACCAACTCAATTATTTTAACGAAGAAGTCTATTTGAAAAAACTCTGTCTATTTTCATAAAAGAGATTTACTCCACATCTTTTTGTCTTTACCTAAATCTGACTTACTTTTATTTATCTCCGGCGAATCTCATCAGAACTTGAAAAAGAGTTGGCATCCGCAAACTCTGAAGAACATCGAGCGAGTGTGGAAAGCGGAGCAGAAACATGAGGCTGAGAGGAAGAAGATCGAGGAACTGCAAAAGGAGCTTAAAGATGAGCGAGCCCGAGAAGAGATGACCAGATATGCCCAAGAGACAGGCGCTGTAAAGTGTGTAACATTCAGTCAACCCCAGCACCATGCTATTTCATTACAAATGTATTATAACACATCTATACCTCAAAAATTAGATGCTACATCTCAAGGGGCTATCCTTTCAATAAATTCAATTCAATAATTTGACATGACAACAACGAACTCTGGTTTCTATAGCCTGTAATGTAATATCAAATTCCTCACTATTGCAGGAAGAAAGATGACCGTCTGGACTGGATGTACCAGGGTCCATCAGGACAGATCTCTCGGGATGAATACCTCATGGGTCGCCCCATTGACAAGCAGATCACCCAGCAGTACGAGGAGCCTGAGAGCGGGCCATCGGCTGAGACGGGCCTTCTGCCTGGCTCCATATTTAACCCCACAGGTTCTGCCTCTACTAATGATATGGCTGCTAAGATCAGAGAAGACCCTCTTTTTGAGATCCGGTAAGTTGGAATGGTGTATTTTTATTTTTACCTAGAAGGCTTGTAATGATACACAAAAATATCGGTTTGGTGCGAACCTTGGTTTTGGAGTCACGGTTATATTTGCATAGCCTGACTACGTCAGACTTCCTACTTCCGCTAATTTCATTTCGCTTCTGTAGTCAGTCTGAGATAGCAGCCTATCTTTCAGTTTTCCACCGGCCTGAAAACAGCCGGGCCAATCAACGAACAGAGGGCGGGCTGAGAGCCGTGACGTAGACGCTGATTGTACCGTGGATGCGTAGATTTACTTCACATAATCTGCAAAAGTCATTCACAGCCATATTCACTCCGGTATTTCGCTCGATGGTTTAGTGTTTGCATCATACATGCGTTTACAGTGGAAGTTAGATGCGGCTGAGCATGCGCATAACACACGCCATAACCAAACGTTATGTGATTGGCTTACGGGTAACCAATGATTTTAAACTTCAGACAAGCGCCCCCCCGCGAGAGAGAAAACACTTCTCTATTATGCCCTTCCAGACTCTGTCTACGAAGCGAGAGAGAAAACACTTCTCTATTATGCCCTTCCAGACTCTGTCTACGAAGCAAAGTGAAGTAGCAGAGTCTGGTATTACCAGGCTAATATTTGCAGAACAGCAGGGGCAAAACTAAAGTAAAATTGCTTCATGTTTTCTTTTTTTATTAAAGGGTTAGTTAAAATTAGCACATGATTTACTCCTGGGTGTATATGACTGTCTTCTTTCAACCAAACAAAATCGGAGTTCTATTAAAAAAAATGTCCTGGCTCTGAGCCTTCCCAGCTTTTTAATGGGAGTGAGTAGTACATGAGTTTTATGTATATAAAACATACCCTGTTTGTTTTCAGCAAACGGGAGGAGGAGAAGAAGAGAGGAGTTCTTACAAATCCTGTTAAAATGAAAGAAATCCAAAAGATGGTGAGTAGTATATTTTGCATGATATTTAGTGGTCAGAATTGAAGAGTTTACTCCCTTTTAATTAATTATTTGGAATTTGACATTAACTGGTCACACCTCACAAGAAGTTGCACTGGAAGTTTAATTGACAAGAATAGGAATTTACACAATTACAATCCAAGAAATTCATCAGTTAATGGAATTCTGGGAAATTAAGTGTTATTTCACGCTGGTCCACAAGATAAAAGGTCATTTATTAAATATAATGTTTTTCTTTGCAAACTTTTTTAAGTGAACTCTCAGTGAACTTTGCTATTTAAAGTAAAATTCTAACTGAATAATAATGCGTTCTTTTTGTTGTCTTGAGTTCAAATTCAATATATGAATTAGAATTTAAAAGCCATTTTTTGTTCAATTTTGAATGGAGTTTCAACCATAACAACGCTGGTCAGTGACATTTTTGTTTTCTACCCCTATAGTTGCGTCACAATCTTGAGAAAGAGAAAAAGAAGAAACGGAAGAAGGACAAAAAGGAGAAAAGAGAGGAGAAAGAGAGGAGGAAGGAGAAAAAGCACAGAAAAAGGAGTTCAAGCTCTGATGAGGAGGACCGGAAGCATAGGTACAAATTACATTTTTAATCTGCTTGTAAATTGTTTTATTTACTGGCGTAAATCTCTCTTTGTTCTTTGTTTGGGAGACGCAGACGGCATTCTTAATTTAAATAAGTTATTTAACAATATGTGTGTCTGTTTGGCAACAGGTCAAAAGAGGAACGATCAGATCATGTGACAACCTCTAATGGACATCATAAATCAGGCTATGGGCTTCAAGTGAGTGATTTTCTTCCTGGCTTTTATTTATTAACTTTTATTTCATTTAAATATTTAATTCAATTCATTGGCATTCTGCATTGCCATAATAGGTCATGCTGACCTCAGTAATAGACACTTAGAGTACCTATTAGATCTGCATGACTTAATACTTTGAGATTCAGTTATGATGTTCCTACACCATTGCTTAACATTGATCTGCTAATATTTATCAAATATTTATTTTTCCAATCAAAATGTATTTATTTTTTTCTTCTTTTTTTTTTATGGAATATTATTTATTATAAATTAGTTTTCCAACAGGGTTCCCACGGGTCCTTGAAACACTTTGTGGCCTATGCATACTAACCCAAATATGTTCAGTCAATGACTGTATATTGTGTTCAATAAACATAACACATTTGTGATAATCTGTTGCCCAAATATTTTATTTTATTTAATGTAATGTTGAATTGCTTTGCTTGTTAAGATAATGTAAACCCATGAGGCAAGAAAAACTTAAAAGCATATTCATATCTTAAAACTTCTGGTTGCATGAGCCTAAGCTCTTTTCAATAAAATCCATGCAAAAGTTAATATCAGATCATTTTAGAATACAGTATAGGATATATTCTTCAGTTTTATGCAAAACAGAAATATGACAAATAGAAGATCAGATCTCTGTCATATGGCCACAAAAAAAAATGCTTTTGAAAAATGACACATGAAAACTGTAACAATGTATCTTACAAGGTAACATGATGTAACCTTGCTCTTACTTGAAATGTGTTCTTACATTTAAGTCCTTGAAGTCCTTTGCACCATGACCTGGAGCCAAACAGCCCGCAGACCTGCAGCCTTTTTTCTGGGGAAAAACTTTTTTGGAAAGTTTGTAAGTACATCAGGAGTTTATTTAAATAACACTTGTCTAATTACCGCTAACCCGCACGTCAAGGTCCCTTCAGTATTGGGAAAAGCATGTAAAAGTCCTGGCAGAAAGCCAGTATATCCCCCAAAAAAGTATTGCTTTCAACATCGCTTTCTGCCAGAATTTTACGTGCTTTTCTCTAATCACTGAAGTGACCTCGACGTGCGGGTTAGCGGTAGCATTAGCCATCAGGCAAGTGTTATTTAAATAAACTCCTGATGTACTTACACACTTTCCAATGCCTCGTTTTATGAGTACAGAACCTATTAGTACTACTGTAGAAGTTTGGTACCATTCTGGGCATTATTAGTGGGGTAATTTACGGGATACATCCTAGGATCCATTAGCGCCTGCACTAAGTCATCCGGCTGATATCTCCAAATAAGCTCTAACTTTAATAATGTTCAACCAAGGGAAAAAAAGGCTTCTGGGGGGTTGTTTGGCTTGAGGTCATGGTGCAAAGGACCCTAGGTTGATTTTACTCTGAACCATCCCTTTAACCATGTCTGGGAACCCTGTTCCATGTACATCATTTATTTATGTTATTTGATTATTATTCTTTTTAATTCATGTGTCCTTATAATCTTTAAATAACTTCCCCTCCCTCTTGCAACAATCTTCTCTGATGACATGTTTACTGGCACGAGGAACCCACCAATAGCAAACCACAATGGTTGACAGATTCAATCAATTCCCGATGGACTAAATCAAGTCCCGCTTGTTTTCTTGTTGGAGAAGCCGTTTCACTTTCAACTTCCGTTTCCTTCCAACTTTGAAATGTACTCCTTTCTTCCCTGTTTCAGTTACCAGAAAACAGATCCCATCACTCCCATTCAGCGTCTAACCACACAGATCATCATTCAAGAGACAGGAGTCGATCCCCGTTTTCTCACAAAGCAGACCGGGACAATCCTTCCTCTCGAGAGTCAGAGCGAAGACCTAAACCCAAAGCCCCCAGCCCGCCGAGACACCGGGACCGCCATCAAAGACCACAGTACACCAACTACAGCAAGTATGACACTTCCTTGAGTTGCTGTATCATGTAGTAGATTAAATAAAAATGATGTTTTGTTTATGTGTCAGTAATTCTGAACATGAGTCTTATCATTTTAAACCTCTGGCATGATCACATGTCATTTGTTTCTTTTGTTGGCCACATAACATGCAACTACATTTTCTCCTTCTCTCAGACGCCTCTCAGCTGAAGAGTTGGAGAAGAAGAGAAGGGAAATGATGGATTTTGCCCACGAAAGAGAAATTGAAAGGGAAAATAATGTGCAGAGATACAAGCGACAAGAGGACCAGGAGAAAGCCAGAGACAGTGCCAAACAGGACCGTCATGCTGGCTTCATACAGTCAGTATTTTTATTACTGAAAACAGAATTCTTAACACTGTTGCACCCAGTGGTTTTACTTGTAGGAAACTTCTGGATCACCATGGAAAAGTTGATGGTTTATGTTAATTGGCACAGAAGTGGGAATCAGGAATATCTTAATTCTGCTCCAGCATACATGCAAATGAGCACTTTTAGCATTTGGATAATAATGTATTGCTCACTAATTAATTTGTGTGTGTGTAATCTGTTTACAGTGACATGAAGCTAGAGAGTGCTGCCACGTCGTCTCTGGAGGACCGTGTGAAAAGAAACATTCACTCCATTCAGAGGACCCCTGCTGCTCTGGAGAAGAATTTCATGAGAAGATGAGGAGAACATAAAAATACAAACTTTGACCTCTCTGTCTTTTGTATTTTACTGGTTTAAGATTGTTTTAAATTTGTCGTTTTTATTGAAGCTCCTGCTTGTAAATAAAATGCAAAGGGCTTTGTACTTAACCAACGTTTTCCAGTCATCAGCATCAGTAGGTCACAGACACACAAACAGAGGCACACACGTTAGACAATGAAATTGTCAATGAAAACCACAATGATTTATTACTGTGGTGTCAGGCCTCCTTTTGTGGCCAATACAGAATCAGTTCATCTAAGGAATGACAGTCCCTAACTTTGAGCCTTTCCTGTTGTATGTTGTAACTAACTTGATGCAGTCATATACATTTATATATTTGTTATTTTAATTTACTCTTAATTTCATAATTAGTTTTTTATTTTATTTTAATTTTTTTGTTTAGGTGGAGCCTTCAATGAAGCCTTTTGGGTTTTTTTTAGCCTCTCCCTGCACAGCATATGGGTTGTACTTTCTTGTTTTTATTGTATATATTTTATATTTGTGCAAATAAACTACTGTAAAAAGTGGCTCAATAATATTCAGATCTGGTGACTGTGCCATGTGAGATGTTCACTTTCGTGTTCATCAAACCACTCTGTCTCGCTGTGTGTATTATTTTAATACATGGCACAACCTACTGGCATTGACGCACCCTTCTATCACAAGTAGTGGGTCAAGGGAATGCCATGATATTACAACCCAAACCATCACTGATCCATCTCTGTGATTCACTTTGGTCATGCAACACTCTTGGTGATCTGGGGCTTCTCCACACTGGAATTCTCCCATGAATTACAAGAGAAGGTAGACACTGCTCACACACAAGATTTCCACTGCTGGCACCATTGGACCAAAGGTTTGGCAGTTGCAGCCGACCATGAATATTGACTCTGGAGCTCAAGGTGTGTCAAGGTCCACATTTAATTCTGCAGTGAGTTGGGCAGCTGTGATTTTATGTTTTTTGTTTTTGTTATCCAGTCTGGGTCAATACCCAGACATCTCTTTCAGACAGCTTCCTTTTGCATGTACAAATACCCCTGTTGGATGTGGTTTGTCTTTTGTGGTGTGTGTGTATGTGTATATATATATATATATATATATATATATATATATATATATATATATATATATATATATATATTGTTTGAGAACTTAGATTGTCTCTGTAACATCTAATATCTAATATATATATATATGAACCCAGCAGCAAATAAAATATCACAGGCCAGCATTTTTTTTTTATGCTGTATTCAGTTTATTGCAAGCAGTCAATGCTTCAGAGCAAGATAATACTGAGATTAAGGAACACTCTTCACAGATAATGGCTACAATTACTCAGACTCACTCCTGTCTAAGACAGTGAATGTCATACGAGAGTGTGATTCAGGAAAGAGAATGAGCATGTGATCGGCAGCGTGTCGATAGTGGCGGATGCCTCAGGCTTGGACCCGTTGGCCTGCCTGTGGTTAGCATGCTGTTCTGGATTTCCAGAAGTAGTTCTTGCAGCCTGGCTTTCGCTCTTTTTCTCCATTGTCTCTCCTCATTAGGTCCAGTCCATTCTGTAGTAATCCCAGAGATGGGCTGTCAGACTGGATGGCTGCTAGGTCTGGGTTACTGAGCAACCACTGGAGCTCTGGAAGGGAGTATCTCTCTGGCATCTGAAGAATTAAAGCATTTTTTTCAGGTTGCAATACTTTATTATGCCTTAAAACAACGATATGTGCTTCCAAGATGGTGTATTAGTTCTACTCAAATGCATTGAGGTTTTGAGTGTGACCTTCAAAGCTTACCTCTTCATCAGCTGAAGTGCCATGAGATGCCTGAAGCCCAGAGTTCAAGACCATGTGGGATCGACCGCCTGATATGATGCCTGCTGTCATGGCCAAACAGAGCAGGGAGACACTGAGGTGAAGTTGGGAGGAGGCCATCTCTGCTGTCTTGAAGGATGTGGCTTGTTCAACCTTGGTTCGAGCCTCTCTGTTGCACTGTGCTCCCTTAGTGTGTTCCTTGCTTATCTGGACTGTATTTTATACTGGTGCCTCCTCCCATACCGAGTCACAATTTGTTACGCGCTGAAAAGTTTTACAATTTAAATATTAACAAATTAAACTGGTCCCAGCTGGTATCTTCGGGTCAAATGTAACTTCAATTGCAGGTACATCTTGTTTTCCATCTTTGTTAATTTGTGTTTTCCTGCTGTCTAAACAGAGTGCATCCAACTGAAGCAAGACCCCCAATAAACCACTTATTAGCGACCATCACATTGATCTGTTGCTAGAGTGACCTCCCTACCACAGTTTCTGGGTCATAAATTCTTTCATGGCAAATGGATGTTACTAGGAAACGGGCCAAAGAACACTTTTTTTAAAACAGGTTCTTATTTCCAACATCTGGGAAAATGCTTCTAATGAAACATTTGACCATTTTCTGCTTGTGTTCACAGTATATACTCAGCAAAAAAGAAAGAAATGTCCTCACATTCTGCTGCTTTTATTTTCTGCTTTAAAATTTCAAACGTGTAAATATTTGTATGAACAAAATTATTCATCAACAGACTGCCGTTCAAAAGTTTTGGATCGGTAAGATTTTTAATATTTTAAATAAAAGTTTATTTGATTTAAAGCATCATTATTCCAGTCTTCAGTCACATGATCCTTCAGAAATCATTCTATTATGCGGATATGATGCTCAAGAAACATTCATTATTATTACCAATGTTGAAAACAGTTGTGTACAATTTTTTTTTCAGGATTCTTTGATGAATAGAAAGTTCAAAAGAACAGCATTAAATGACTCTCACTACAGTCATAGGCTCTGTTCCAAAATATTGGAAATATGCCACAAGTCAGCCATAAATAAGGCCATGACAGGGTGTTTTGCATTCTTTTTTATTAATGACATATTTTTGTATCTATGACAATGGGATTATATAGCTGTTATTTTCATTGAAAAAAGTATTAGTGACAAACAAAGTCTTTCCAATGTGAAAAAGTGTGCTTCATTGTTTTGAATGTGTTCTTTAAATCTTTAAAGTATACCTTAAAAACTACTTGCAGAATATGAAGTCAATTAAATTTAAGGTCACTTGAATGTACTTATAGAGTACACTTTCATGACTGTTTTTTATACACTTAAGTATACTTTGTAGTCAAACTAAAGTTAAATAAAACTTTAAATTAACCTTTGAAATAGATAAATTAAACTTTAAAGTACATTTTCAGTCATTATGTTTTAATACTAAAATAAAGCAATAAGCCCCGCTAAGCCGTGTTTTACATTGAATTTAGAACAGCTAAGGGGCAAACCCCCAGAGCCATTCTCAGTATTAAGTACAACTCTTATGTTTTTGTATTAGCAACTAATAAACTAGCAACTAGAAAAATCTCCTTTGCACATGTTTTCTAAGTACACTCATCAATGACATTTACAATATAAATATATTTTAAATATATATTTTTCAATATATGAAAACTGGCAATTCCTTGTGTATTATTCAATATATTGTAACATACATAGCGCAATATATTAATACAAGGCCCAATACAATATTTAAACCATATAATATATTGATCTTAAATATATGGAAATACATTTTTGTTCCGTAAGGGTAAGTTTGGGGTCTCTACAATTCACAGTCTCACATAAACAAAATGAAGAAGAAAAAAGTCAGTATAATAAGCACAAAAAGGTTCTAGCTGAATCATATGTATCATGTTATATTAATACTGATAGTCTATCAGTATTAATATGACATGAATGAAACGCTGCATGTATAACATATGGTGTGGGAGAACCACTGCTTTAAAATATGTTTTACTTTAGTGTAAAATTGTTTTATTATTATTATTTTTTTTTAAATCTACAAAATATGTCTTCAAAATATAGCAGTACATTTATAAAACTGGAGCTCATTCATGTAGCTCATTCTAATGTGGTTAATTTAAAAATCTCTAAAGATGCACTCAGTAGGCTACCTTTAACACAATATCAAAGTATTCTATCTTCTTTTAAATGTTGTCTATTTAGTACTCCGCACTTTAACCACAAATACAGTTACTATTTAATGAATTAGATTAATTTCAGTTGCAAAGCAGTTAAACACATGTTTCTGATATTACATATGATGCTGTAGTAATATATAGCAAACTCTAAAAACATGGTAATTTGTTCACTGCCCTTGAATATGCATTGCAGAAAGATGAAATGTATTATTTTTAAAATTCAGTTGCATTTTTTCTCAGCAAACTCAAACAAATTTAGAACTGCTGTAAAGTACGTTGAAGTGTGAACTTCTTCTCCCCACATTTCCCACAGATGATGTGAGAATGATCTTTGCTGTCAGGGAAAGAACATTTCACAAAAGATTTGAACCTTTTCTGTGCATAACTTTTGGTCAGAGTTTGTACCTCTTCCTTTTTTGGGGGGCCTTCATCAACTCATTTGTAACGCATACTAGTAGATAATACATTTGATGAAGAATTAGGGCCGAAAGGGCGAACCTTGGGTGTGTATACGTCAGAATCGCTGAGGAAGAATGGGGTCATTCATGTACTTTTGAAAATGAATGTGCTAATGAAAACTCACTACTATGTAGGCATATTTGAATATGATCTGAGGCTAATTCTTGGCTCAGAGCAAAAAGGCACAGCAGACTTTTAAGAAAATGTAATAGTGTGTTATTTTACATTACATTTACCCCCGGTTTCACAGACAAGGCTAGTCCTAGACTAAAATGCATGTTTGAGCTGTTTTAACTGAAAGGAACTTGCAGGCATGTATTAAAAATGTGTCAGTGGCACTGTTTTGTCTTAAGATCACACCTGTAATGTTTTTTTTTCTAAGGCACATTTATAAAAGCTACTAAATGCCCTTATTAAACTAAGGCCTAATCCTGGTTTAATCTAAGCCCTGTCTAATTCCTGTAAAACCAGAAATTAATATATGTTTAAATGTAATAAATTGCAACATCATCATTACAAATGTGTAATTAGAAAATATATTTAAAATCATGACATACAAGTTTTAATAGAAATTACATTAAAGCATATTTTAGTTTAATATATAAAACTCTGCCAGTACATTTAACCATTTTCCAAAAACAATATAATGTCATTGTGAAATTATATATAAAATGTGCTTTGTGGAATTGCATTGGTTACCAGTTCATCAAATAATTGATTTTTGAAGGGTCTTTTATTAGTTTATAAAACACAGCACAATCTATTTTGATGGTCCCTTTAACACATTCTGTTGTCTAGAAGTAACATTGCACCTACATGTCTACTAACTCTCATTAGAGTATTAGTAGAGTATTAGTAGACGGGTAGGGTTAGGGTTAGAATAAGTTGACATAGTTGCAAAGTTACTTATAGTCAGTAGAGTGTCTGATGGAGGACCATCACAATAAAGAGTTATCAGATATTAAGCAGACAGTACACTAATACTCTAATGAGAGTTATTGACATGTATTGCACAGTTACTTATAGTCAACAGAATGTTCAAAAGGGACCATCAAAATAAAGTGTTACCTACATTTCAGACTGTCTGTCGAGATATGTCCCGAATCGTAGTTTAAGATCCTCTAGTGCTAGCCTAGCACATTATACAGTAAAGCATAAACAATCTGGTGGTACTGCTTTTAGCCACTATGCTCCAAAAATTTGGAATTGTCTACCAGATTAAGTAAAAGAGGCTACTAGCATTCATATTTTTGAAAAGAGTTTTAAGACATCTTTTTAAAGTTTTTATATAGCAATCAATATAGCAATATGGTGTTGTAATATAACAAAGCTATGTGCAAGTCAGTTTTAGGTTCTATTTTACCTTCTAATTGTTTCTCGTTGTTTTATTTATTTTATTTTATATTGATATTGAGGTCAAACTATATTGCCAATTTACTTTATTTTACATGCTAAATCTTTATAGTTGTTTTCAAATATGTTTATATTTACATTGTGTGATTGTATTATTTGATTTTATGCTTGTGAAGCACTTTGAGTTACATTCTATGAAAAGTGCTATACAAATAAATGTTTATTATTATTATTATTATTATTATTAAGCCCAACTAGCTAATTGCATTTCATAGTAACCAGTCATTACCAAACACTCTTTTTATATTCAATATGTCTTAAATGACATTGGCAAAATTAAAATGGTTGTTATTTGCATTTAGTTATTATCAATCACATCTGTCGTCTCACTGCGTACTGTTAGCCACTAGATGTCCACATTGCTTTCCTCACTTACTCATCTGAAATCTCTGTTAGTCTCTCTTCCCTGTCATGGCAGGATATTTCCCACCTTTTTCCCCAGTAGTTCTCCTGTTTTTCAGTGGCACATTCCTCAGATATTTGGATCAATATTGTCATGAAAGCATTTAGTTGCTGCAGATTTGTCAGCTGCACATCCATGATTCAAACCTCCTGTTCCTTCAGCTGCTCTATTGGATTGAGATCTGGAGACTGTGGAGGCCATTTAGTTTACTGAATCTTCATGTTCTAGAAACCAGTTTGAGATTATTTCAGCTTTGTGACATGCTTGTTATCCTGCTGGATGTAGCCATCAAAAGATGGAAACACTGGTCATAATGGACGTGATCAGCAACAATACTCAGGTAGACTGTGGTGTTTAAACGATGATCAATTGGTACCAATGGATCAGAACATTCATTGAATTTTCTTCTAGAAACAAACTTTGTTGTATTATTTTCATGTTATCACTGTGAAGCTGCTTTGATACAATCTGTATTGTAAAAAGCGCTATATAAATAAAGGTGACTTCACTTGTTTAGGCGAAATTCTAACCCAACCATCAGACCAGGCAACATTTTTTCCAATTTTCTATTATCTAGTTTGGGTGAGCCCGTGTGAAATACTCAGTTATCCTCTGGCCAATGAACGAACAGTGTATGATTATGATTCGGGCAGCATTATAGGTCAGAAGTCAGATTGGTTTGGAACAATCAGAATATTATCCAGTTCCATCTGGTTGAAGATCGGAGTCACGCTGGTATGGAGACGGGTTTGTTGAGGATCAGTGCCGATGGCTGTGGTGTCGATGAGGCCTTCACAGGGGAGAGTCTAGTTGACACAATTGGATGCGTTGTGGTCGTGTCTAGACGCAGGTCCACCATCTGATCTGGATACGGCCCGGATCCGGCTGACTTCATCATGTGTTGTGGTCGTGTCTAGACGCAGGTCCACCATCTGATCTGGATACGGCCCGGATCCGGCAGACTACAGTAAACCTCCGGATAAACAGAGAGACTAATATTAGCGTAGATGCCATTCTTCTTATGATGTAACGAGTACATCAGGTGTTATAGGAAATGTTCCCGCTTCCGGTTGACCTTATTTATGCAGCCTAGCAATCATTTAACTGATTTGAATAATAGAAATGTATAATGTTCTATGCATATGCCAGGTTAAAGAGATGTGTTTTTAGTCTGATGTGTTTGTAGATTTGAACTGACAGATTGTGTCTGCTTCCCGGACTGGGGGATGTTAGGTCCATATTAGGAAGACTGTTCCAGAGTTTAGGTGCTAAATAGGAAAATGATCTACCGCCAGCAGTCTCTGGCAGTAGAATAATTCACTGCTTTCCATTCATAATAAACCTTTTAGGACCCTGCCAAGTATGCACAATGGAGAACGAATATTTGTAGCTCTTTCATTTTTTTTCTGAGTTCACCACGAGAGAGAATGTGAATCCCTGATCTTTCCTTATGTCCTACCTCATGATTTATCAATGCCTTTATTTTAGTTCACCCGGAGGAGAACTTACGCTTCTGTAACATATTTGTTCCTGTGTAGTTATTCATTAATGAAGGAACCGTATTCTAAAGTGTTACCAAAATGAACTTCTCATAATTTATTCATTTTGCAACATTAACACATTATTTTCCTGTTCATTACTGTGAAGATGCTTTGAAAAAAATCTGTATTGTATAAAGTGCTATTTAAAAGTGACTTGACTTGACTTAATCTTACTTTAAATCATACCATTTAACCTTAATATATACCATACAAAGTAATCAGAGAAGATGATCAGCTTGTGAGCATGACACACAAGTTAACACGGCACATTGTCTTGATCATGCAAACCATTTTAAAACAAATAAACTGATTTGAATATCAAGTTCCTTTTGCTTATTATAGCTGTCAAATAGCTAAACTTATACTGTAATAAGCATCATTGTCAGCTGCTATATGTTATCAATGGATGAGTTCAAAACCATTGGTGAACTTTATAGGCCACTTTTTGGTTGATTTAGTGTACTTTTGTACTAGAATCCATGCTGTATCCAGTTCTGATGAAGGACCTGCGCCTGGACGCGACGACAACGCAGTCCTGAAGTGTTAACTAGTCTCTCCCCTGTGAAGGCCTCCTTCCCCTTCCCTTTACTTCTGTACAGATAAAACGTTGTCGGGATAATTCCGGTTCGCTTGGCTACGCGGAAGCAATAAAAAAAAAAAATCTGTATTATACATTTTAAGGCCAGACAAGTAGTTTGTTGAGGTTGGTTTGTAAAGAGGAGTACTCGCCTGCGCACATATATTCAAACGCACATATCTATTGACTAAACACGTAATATGCATGTGCAGGCCATCAGCGTTCTCACAGGTTTGCGTTTTTAAAGTTTTTAAACTTAAGGGTTTTCTGTTAGAACGGTGTCGTGTTAGCGGCCCCTAAGTTAATAACTAATGATCGTTGCGAAGGAAGTGAATCAATCAAAACTAACTTTAGCTGGACAATAACTTTATTCTAGAGCTGCTGTAAAGCCAAAACAATCTCTGTTACTTTAATTTCCTATTATCACTGTAAAGCTGCTTTGAAACAATCTATATTATTAAAAGCGTTATATAAATGAAGGTGACTTGACTTGACTTGACTTGACTTGACTTGACTTGACTTGACTTGTGGCCACACTAATAAGAAGTCTGCAATATCTAAAGCATTTCCATTGATCTATTCAAGAATTGCCAGAAAAAGATTTCCAAACTTCCAGCTTTGCTATCAGGACCACAATTTTTTTAATGACTCTATGTAAATTTCAACATTTACTAAGACATTATTAAAATCAAATCTTGTATTTGTTAACATTGGTCAATGCACTGTGAACGAACATAAAAAATGAACAACAGTAATTGTATTAACTAACATTAACAAACATTAATAAATACTGTAAAAAATGTATTGCTTATTGTAAGTTTATGTTCGTCAACACTAGCTAATGTTAACAAAAGAGACCTTATTGTAAAGTGTTACCCATTGTTATGCTTAATCACAACTCCTCCTGTCATTCCAATCCAAATTCAACATCCAGTGGGCATAGTGGCCAATTTAATTCAAATGACAGTAATACATCAAAAGGGTGCCAAATCTTAAATAAACACGGCTGTAGGATGTATTTTCAATGTTAATATGCCTAAAATGAAGGTATTTTTATAGTATATTTGTTTGCTTAGACCAGACTCATGTCAGTCTCCTTACTCTCCTATTGGAATTAGACTGCTTTTAAATATGCCAGCTGCTTCTGATCTCCAGGTTTGTGAGTGTTCAGCGCACCAACTCCAGCTGTGGTATTGCAGAGCCAACACCAGATTAACAGCAGTGTGTCCATCTGGATAGGCTCCTCCATAATGCTGAGTATGTCTTTGCTTTTTGTTTGTTTGTTTTATTTTTATGCAAGTCATGTAAATTTGGAAACAGCTTTTTCAACACGCTAATATTAGTCTTTCTGTTTATCCCAAAGTTTACCGCAGTCCGCCGGATCCAGGCCGTATCCGGCATCAGATGAAGTACCTGCGCCTGGACGCGACGACAACGCAGTCCTGAAGTGTCAACTAGTCTCTCCATTGTGAAGGCCTCCTCCCCTCCCTTTACCTCAGTACAGATAAAATGTTTTTGGATAATTCCGGTTCACGTGGCTACGCGGAAGCAATCAAAATTCTGTGTGATAAATTTTAAGGTCAGACAAGTAGCTTGTTGAAGATTGGTTTAAGTATAGGACTATACGCCTGCGCATATATATATTCAAATGCGCATACCTATAGACTAAACACGTAATATGCATGTGCGCGCCATCAGCGTTCTCACAGGTTCACGTTTTTAAAGTAACTTTGTTCTAAAGTAACTGCAATTACTTTATTCTAGAGCTGCTGTAAAGCCAAAACAATCTCTGTTACTTTCATTTCCTATTATCACTGCTTTGAAACAATCTATATTGTTAAAAGCGTTATATACTGTAAATGACTTGACTTGACTTAACTTGTGGCCACACTAATAAGAAGTCTGCAATATCTAAAGAAAGCATTTCCATTGATCTATTCAAGAATTGTCAGAAAGAGATTCCAAACTTCCATCTTTGCTTGATAGACTGATGGACCACAATTTTTTCACCTGAGATGTAGCTGTAGCAATGTGACCAGGCAGTCTCTGGAGCAGCAGGAAAAGATTTTGTCTGATTGTCCAAGGCCTTCACTAGAAAGTATTCTGACCTGTGGTGTGTAAAGGTCACGTTTACCATTGCTCAATTCAATCGTTCCAATGGGAATTTTAATTTAGCTAATGTGAAGCATAAGGCAGCAGAAAGGTAAGAATAAAAGTCAATTTTTCACTGTACACATACTGAATAGTGACTCTATCTTACTGAGCCAATAAAGTATGTTTAACAAAGAATGTTCTTTGAATACCATATTACTGTAATTGGCATAATTTTGATTAAGATTTGCAGATGGAAGAAAAAAGAGACTCAGCACATCACAGAAGTTTGAGGTTTATATTTATTGTTTCATCTTGAAAAGTCTCTTGTGACAATCAGCATACTTTTTTCAAACATTTCTGTACAGATAAGAGAACACTCAGTGCAATAAGACAAAGGACATAGGCTTTCTACCCGTCACAGTGCACATTTTACATACAAAGAGATTGTACATTGTTACATTTCCAAACGGCACCCTCTGGCCACAAGAGAGTGAATTTCAAACAATCATCTTTATTTTTGATCTGCATTCAGCATAGCTTGGCACACATACAAACAAACAAACAGGCTACACTATATCAGAACCTCCATGTTTTTTGAGACTGCAGACCAAGTGCTACCTCGGTTATTTACTCCCCTTAACCTCGAACCTTGGATCAGCTTTCTCAAACTCTTTGACTACTATGAGGAAGATAAAATGGACCATCTGTCTCATACTGGATCTCAAACGCAATTTCAGCTGTTTAATAGTTTTATTCCTCCCCCAAATCCATACCTTTACCTCTGATAGTCTACAGTCTTCGCGACCTCTCACCCAATGTGACCCAGTTACAGTGAGTACCGGTCTCCAAGGCAACACATTTTGTACAGGCATCAGTTTCCAACACGGAGGTCAAAGGGAGGAATGAGAGAGGGGGATTGAGAGGGGATTTTACTACAAGATCCAAGTACTTTGGCAATGCAATTCTGCATTTGTTTGTTGCATTGTTTGTGCAAATGAATGACCACTTGAACTGATCTGAGAGGTTGAGGTAGAGGGAGAACTGTGTGTATCCAGGTAAAGGATTGTGGAATTGCAGCTCTCTTGTGTACAGCCTCTTGTTTATGCAGCCATATTCCTGTTGCCAGACCATGTGGCCATGTGTACTACATACAATAGCTGAGAGCTATCAGTCATTGGTTTGTGTTGCTAATACAGATATTGTGTCTGTCTGAAATTTCCAATCAATCTACTCCATTAATATATGATAAATAATAGCACAGTCATTCTATACAAGACCATTGCGCAAAAAAAAATCTTCTCATTTTACAATTATCCAGGTACACAATTCTTCAATAATGCTGAGATGCAAAAAATACAACTTTGATATTCCAGATTGTCATTAATCTCTGGGTGACCCTCCTTTGGAGGATTCTCACTGGCACCCGCCAGCTATTGCCACAGACCCAAAGAGGAGAGGGTCACCCCTTGTTTTTACAGCTCTTCACACGCCATGTACACACAGAGCAGTTACAACATCCCTTAAAAGAGACATTTTCTGTTTTACACAGAAAATAACTGTTACCCTTTTTCTATGTGCAATGACCCGACCTTTAATCAGAGTAAATCATACTCTCTGAAACCTACCACTATAGAAACTAAAGGCAGAACAATGAAATGAAATCCTTCTCGAAGGACTTTTGAAAAATGCATGATCTGTTTATTTCTTAATATTAGACATTCAAATAAATGATCTAATAATGTGTGGAAAGGCAGCGAGAAGTAAGCTAGCCCTAATCCAATCTCCGTAACATCCAGTGTTAAAATAGAGTTCATTCAATGTGGTTAAAATGCCACAGAAAGGTCCTTTCCGGACGTCTTGAAATAGAAAGCTATTGATGAAAAGTTACTGACTGTGTATTGCGATGTTAAAAAATAAATAAATAAATGAAAATGGAAATAAATTAAAGGTAGAAAAACAACAATTGCATTGGACTAACTCTACATAATCTTTGCAAAGATATTCCATTTAATTTAGAAAATATCTATTGATGCTAGGTCATTAAGGAATTACACTGAGTATAAAAATATTAGATATTAACAATGATACGAAAACCTCATAAACTACAACCTCTGAAAATTGCTATATGAACCCCCCAACCCATCCTCAGGTGGGAGCACACTCTGATTGGCTTCAACCCTGCCTGAAAATAAAGGGCAAAGCATCACCCTAAAGTGCTCACAAGACCAAGTCAAATGGCCGTGTCCCAGAAGACAGTGGTCTGAGTTGGGTAGGGAGGTGGGCTGTACTTCTTCGCCCCGTTTGATTTCTTCCAACTGGGCATGGTAGGCAGGCTTTCTTTTTTGCATGGGCTACGGTCAGGAAGCCGTTGACGAGACCGTATCTCCCGGCAGAGGCGTTGTTTCCTCTCGATCATCTCCAGCATGGTGCTGTCACCATACAGCCATGGCATCGGGGGCATCTGTTGGACACGAGAAGACAGGCTGTCAGGTCTGTTATTTTACAGCAGCACAAATACAAGTTCAGTGATAAAGACAGTACCTGTTGGACATCTGAAGGCTGTTTCTGAGGTGTGCCTACTGGAGATTGTGCTACTGCTGTGGAAGAAGACCATCCTGCCTTTGAAACTGTCTTCAAGTCTGCAAGGAAAGATGAACAGATGAACATGAAACATCAGCTATGACATTGTCTTTCCAGCTGAAAAGATCAGCCTTGACCAGCATGTATTTCTGTGATGTTCCAGATCAGCTTCTTACGGGTTGTTTCCCGTACAACGAAGTAACTCGCTGCTTTACTACCATAGCAGTACGATGCATCGTTGAAGAAATCAACTAGCTAGACACGACTGTTTCCCAAAACTGTATTGTCGCAAATTTGTCGTTCAACCACGTTTAATCAACCATTAATCAACCATGATTAATGATGTCACGTAGGTGGTGAAGTCATAACTTCTTTTAATTAATCTGTTTGAGATCAAATTAATGCTAGATGTTTTACTATAAATTATGGACATGGTATCTGAGAACTATTTCTCATTTTTCTCAGTTATTTGGCTTTATTTCCAGATTCAATCATAGGCTCGTTATTACATACTAGAACGAAGTAGAACTAGTACGCACATGCGCACTTTTCAAAAACGTGCATTAAATCTTTTGAAAACTAAAAGATGTAAATGACATTTGTATGTATTCTAAATAAAAGATATAGATTGTACTGAATGTAAGCTTGCTTATTTTGCTCAAGATAAGGATTTTTTAAGTCCACATGTCATGCGAAAACCAAAGCTGGTTTCCCAGCCTGATGGGACTGATCTGTTGGCTGATTTTAGAGAGGTTTCAGCACTCTTTTAGCTAGTCAGGCTGAGATAACAGCTGGATACAGAATTTGGCTCATCAGCAACATCAACTGACCAGCTGTCAAACAAATGCTATTCTTACCAGAGTTTGAGTTCCCCAACATTATATTCGGACTCATGGAGGATCGCCCGGATCGATTGGATGACACCATGGCTGAAGATCCAGACCTTGTGTCCTTGTCCTGTGCTTTGGGTGATTCTGTGTTATAGTTGCTTCTATCTTTCGCCTCATACCAGGGTAAAGTCTCAGTTGTGTGTACTCCCCTATCTTTGCAGTCCCGCCTGCTCATGACATCACTGCCATTGCTGATCCTTTCCTTGCTCCCCCGCCTGCTCTCTGAGCTCTTCTCCTTGTCCTGACCAGATTCTGTGCCATGCTTGCCACCATCTTTACTATTCCGTCGACTTTCCATGCCTGTTCTACCCTGTTCCTTATTTTCATGTCTGTGAGGAAGGTCTATCCCATAGCAAACTTTCTCTCGACTGTCACGTCTGGTGTCATGGCCATTTCTTAGCAGTTCTTTACTGTCTTGTCTGGACAAGAGTTCTGGAACAATACAACCTCTGTCTTTACTGTCCCGTCTGATTATGGGTTCTGCACTGCTGCGGTGATCGGTCCTGTCTTTGCTGTCCCGTCTGGTGATGGGTTCTGCACTGCAGCGGTGATCGGTCCTGTCTTTGCTGTCCCGTTGAGGCAGTACCTCAGCGGTACTGCCTCGATCTTTGCTCTCTTGTCGGTGAGGCTGCTCTGGGCCGTTACATCCAGTGTCCTTGCTGTCCCTTCTGGGTAATGGCTCAGCGTTGTGTAGCTGCAGTCCTTGCTTCATGTCGAGATAAGGCTTCGAAGCCATTTTGCTCTTTGTCTTTGCTGTCCCGTCGATGCGAGGACTTGCCATTGCTGCTGCGGTCTTTATCTCGCTTGGATTCTTTGCTGTGATGGCTCCTCTCCTTGTGCTCCCGTTTGGACTCAGAACTGTGACCCTTTCCCTTGGTTTCACCTAGAAGAGATAAAACATTACAGATATGCTGAACTCTTCACACTGATGCATTCCAAAAAACAAAACAAAAAAAACATTTGGTAACTCTTTATTTCGATAGTCCAGTTTAGACATTCTACTAACTATATGTAACTTTGCAACTACATGTCAGTTAACTCTCATTCGAGTATTAGTAGAATAATATCTGCTAACACACTATTTTTATGATCTCCCAGCACACATTAACAGACAACAGTAACTTTGCAAGTACGTCAACTTATTCTACTAACCCTAACCTTAAAGGTGCATTATGCAATATTGACAGCTAGCGGTTGAAATGGGTACTGCAGTCCAAATAAATAAATAAAATATTAGAGAGAGTTGTTTCCCTTGCTCCCTCCTCCTCAGACTCAACGCTCATGCGGGTTGCCAGATTGAGGACACACAACTGCAATCTCTGACCCAGTTTATTTGCTGGCTTCCATGGCTTCAAATGGAAGTGTTTTCCGCCAGCTGGCAACCCAGGATATCGAAATACTATTGGGTAAATTGACAGTGGACATTTCAAGGTAGAATGGCTGCAGCATTGTTTTTTGGAGAAACAAGCATTTGAATTTAACATGTTTCCTAAATCTCTGCAAACATATTGTGGTATTTTAGTCAAAGAAATTACATACAGCACCTTTAACCCTAACCTAAAGTCTACTAATACTCTAATGACAGTTGTTGGCATGTAGATGCAAATGAATGAGAGTTCAAAAGTTCCTTTGCCCATATAATCTTTAAGCTAATAAGGTTAAGCGTATTTGGCTTGCTGTCCGCAGTGGAGGGGCTTAGATATACCCCCCGTGGGACTACCATAACTTGGTGATGATTATGGTAGCAAGATGCCTAAATTATGTTGGTGGAGTTGGGGAAGTGGAGGGATGCCAAAACAGCTGATGCCGGAGCAAGGTGAGCGGCTGCTTATATGCTCTGGCGGTTAATTGAAAGATTAGATGGGTTCACTCCTCCCGAAATTATGTTGTGAACTTCACTTAGCTGACATACAGTTGTAAAGTTACTTCTAGTCAGAAGAATGTCTAAAGTGGACCATCAAAATAAAGTGTAACTATTTTCTGTTGCAATACTGGAATTTGGTCACTAGGTGTCCCCGTGAATTCATAAAATGGTTTGTTTTGTGTTCCTCTTTGGACTGTGTGTGGTTTTGTGTCAGTGAATTTGTGACAGGTGTGGCACACACATTAAATATACAGATGTGCAGCACAATATGTTTCATGTTTCAGATGTAAAGTGTATTGATGTTTCTTTGAAAAGATGTAAATACATTTATTTTTTATTTTTACATTAACACATGAACTTAAATTGGTCTGTTATAACACTATATTGAACTTGGATTTGTGTGTGTGTGTGTGTGTGTGTGTGTGTGTGTGTGTGTGTGTGTGAGAGAGAGAGAGAGAGAGAGATGTGTGTGTTAGTGAGATGAGTATGACCAGCATCATTTCCTCACCCTCATGTTATTCTAAACATGCATGCATTTTTTTTTCTTCTTTAAAAAGAAGATATTTTCAAAACTGTCTCAATTGACTTTCATCGTATCTACAAAATAAAAAATAAAAATAAATCTCCTTTTGTGTTCTGCAGACAAAATGACATGATGACAAGGTAAAGACAGAATACAAATTTTGGGGTGAACTTTACCTTTAATGACTCAAGATTTTTTTTATGTATACACACACACCTTTCTATTCTACCTTTCTCTGCCTTCTGTGTACTGCCAGGTAGTATTGTTTAAATGTGCGGTAGGCCTTTTCTTGCTTTCAACACAATCGATGGTGGGTTCATAAATAGGTCACGCACTGTTTTCCACAGTGAAGGACAGATGATACTCTTGCATCAGCACAGCCATAAACTGTGCCAACGCAGTCTTTGCATGACACAACATACAGGTGCAGCACAGGTGCAAGACCCAAATAGGCCATATGTAAATGTGCAAAATCAACCATCCCGACAACAACAGATACACACTTCATGAGTACCAGGTAAAAACCTAAAAGCCACATGGCAACCAGGGGCCGGTTGCATAAACCACTAAGACTAGTTTTACAAGTTAGTCTATGCAACTGGCCCCAGGCAACACCAGCAAACTCAAATAAAATGGTAACACTTTAGAATACCGTTCCTTCATTAATGAATAACTACACAGGAACAAATAAGTAATGCACTATTAACATTCTAGTAACTACTATTAACTAACAAGAAACTCTGATTAACGAATTAGTAAGTAATAGTGCTCAGTCGAATGTGGTAGTTCAGCTAATCAGTATTTTTCATACCTCACTGAAGACTACTAAGAACTACTATATACAGGTTCATAATTAATATTAATAATGAATAATGTATAATCTAAGGTAATGGTAACCCATTAGTAATGACTCAGGTGTTACTACATCTTTCCTAAGGAACTACTAATTATTTGGATCAGTATTCTAAAGTGAAGATCATGGGAAGGAACACACTAGTAATGACTAAAGTTTATTACTCAGAATTACTCAAAAGCTTACAATGACTTCAGTCAATATTAGGTAGTTATCATGTTTTTCACTTTAGAATACTGATCCAAATAATTAGTAGTTCCTTTAGAAGGATGTAGTAACACTTGAGTCATTACTAGTGGGTTACCGTTACCTTTTATTATAAAGACAGCATAGACAGCAATGTAAAGACCACTTTCAAGGTCAGGAAAGGTAGTAAAGACATTGCTAAAATAGTCGATGTGACTCCAGTGGTTCAATCTTAATGTTATGAAGCGACAAGAATACTTTTTGTGCACAAAAAACAAACAAAAACAATGACTTATTGAATGATTCTCTTGTGTGTCAGTAACCACAGTGCAGCGCTTCCGGGTTCTACGTCAAAACGTAGATGCCAGTTGCCATTGCAGTTCACATGAGCTCCACGTGTGATAATGCGTGTGATGCTGACGCAGGAGCCGGCCAATACAAAGCCTGCGTTCTGACATAGAACCTGGAAGCGCTGCAGTGTGTTTACTACGTCAACAGAGTAGGAAACTGACAAAGAAGACAAGAAATTCTTCAATAAAGTCGTTATTTTTGTTTGTTTTTTGTGCACAGAACGTATTCTCGCCGTTTCATTACATTAAGGTTGAAGCACTGGAGTCACATGGACTATTTTAACTATTCTTTACTACCTTTCTGGGCCTTGAAAGTTGTATATGCCTGATGAAGGTCATGAGATCGAAACGTTGCTAATAAAATTTTGATACTCGTTTGCAAGTATTGATAGTGTGCGGGATTTCCTTGTGGTTTTTTTTGGGGGGGCCTTGAAAGTTGCAATGACGTTACTGTCAATGGAGGGACAGAAAGCTCTCAGATTTAATCAAAAAGATCTTAATTTCATTTGTGTCCCGAAGATGAACGAACTTCTTACGGGTTTGGAACGACATGAGGGTGAGTAAATGACAGAATATTCATTTTGGGGTGAACAATCCCTTTAAGTTAAAGACTTCTTTTTTTTTTCTTAAGCACAGTACGTGCCTGTGCAGGTATAGCTCTGCTCACTGGCTTTGCATGTTCATTCCACTGAGTGCTGAGAGCTTCACACATTCACTGCAATGGGGCTGCCGTGACCTGCATTGGGATTGGTCTTTAAATCCTTTGAGGGAGACTCTGCAGGGAGACCCCCCCCTCCCCTCCCCTCCCCTCCTCTCCTCCTCTTTTAGATTAGTAGTAATGTGCCTTTGCATTTAAAGTGCAGTGGACCATTTCTTCAATGGGATGAAGTGATATCAAGGCCTTTTTGACAATCTGACCTTTTTTGAGAGGTGTTGCCGGAGTGAGATACAATGACTAACAAATGCAGTTCACATCTGGTAACTTACATTAAGTAACGATAGTCGACATGTATGGAGAGATTGCAATCACAGTCTTTTCGATATTCTGCTCTGAAGCAACAATCAGTGCATTGATGATGCAAAAGCATGCAAAATAAAGCAATAAGCCACAAAAGACTGTGCATTAAATTGATTTTTACCATGGATAGGAAGTGTTCTTTTAGAGTCTGTTTTATAATTATTATTTTTTTGCCTTCTGCACTTATGAAAATGTAAGTAAGCCATATAAAACTGTCTGCAATATGATCCCACATAATTAGATAATTCAATTCTAATGGGTGATATTCACAGTTAATAACTGACACTACCTTAACTGCCACCACATGCAGATAAACACTTATGTACATAAAGACTTAAAAAAATAGTTAATATTATTTTCATTTCCTTTTCCGCTTTCTTAGAGCAGTTGTTAAGAACTGTTTACATATTAAAATAAACATGCTACTGGTTTAATGCATCAGCAGCAGGTCTGAGGAATGAACACTGACTGCTTTAGCCTCTTAATCTCTCTGGATTAAATTGTATGATCTATGTCAGTCTGTAAAAATCTGATTAAACTTTTGTGCAGAGAGAAGCATGCCAAAACACAAGGGCAGAATGGATGGCATGCTTTGAATAATTATAATTATATCAAGGTGTTAGGTCCAACACAGAGTGTCTTAGAAACTTCACAAATACATAGTGAATATAATAGACCCGCAGGATTTAATGGACTTTGGACAACTTTCATGAGGAAAATAATAAAACAAGCCTACAACTTACTCAATCCCCACACTAGCTCTCTCAGTCCCTGCAATTTTCCCCAAATCATCCACAGGTGCACAAAATCCAAAATAAAAGTCTTCACATAACAAAGCAGTAACAATTTATTTTGATAGTCCACTTTACACATTCTACTAACAATGAGTAATTTTGCAACTACATGTCAACTGCAAGTCATTAGAGTATTAGTAGACTGTCTGCTTATATCAGCCTAACACTTTCTACTACTATAAGTAAATTTGTAAGTATGTCAATTTATTCTACTAACCCTAACCTAACAGTCTAATACTCTAGAGTTACTCTAGAGAACTTACTCTAATGAGAGTTAATCTAAGGTAATGTAGTAAGGAGACATGTAGTTGCAAAGTTATTTATAATTAGTAGAATGTCTGAAGTGAAGTATCGTAATAAAGTATAACCAATAAAATTACTGCAAAACTACAAAACTTTAAATCTGTTGTCGGTCTCTTTGTGCTAATTTAAGTCAGATAAGAATGAAGTCAGTTATTATTTCATTTTACTAAATGTATTTTGCATGAATGTTGAACACTGACTGTTTTTACACGATGTGTCTTTTTGTCTAACTAATACACTTGAGCGAATGTTTGAAGGTTTTCGACACTGGTGAACAATTACTAAAAATTAGTGACTACATATATTAATCTGAGAAATAGACAATCGCACTCACTTTCTCCCGGCTCCTTGCTCTTTCTGCCGCTGGTATTCTTTTTCAGCATGTTCCTGCCAGTGGTGAAGAGGTTGGTGAGCTCATCCAGTGGGCTAGTAGGCGTCCGTGAGCGTGCCACTGAGACGTTCTGCATAGATCCGTGATGCCGCCCCCCTGAGCTTGAATCCTGTGGCGGGGATGCCTTTCCGTGAGGTGTGGCCGAGGCGCTGCGAGGAAGGCCTGCTGTGGGAAACGGCCCGTCAAAAGGCGGTGAGCGCATGAGGCTGAGGGGCGTCAGGCAGCGGCCCATACTGACAGGCGAGGGGCAGGCGGAGTGGCTGCGCTGATAACCATGTGAAGAGGAGGAACTTTTATAGAGGGCACAGGGCAACGGCGGTGCCGACGATCGCCCAGATACTGTTAATGTAGGAGTGGCTGTTAGCTCCCTCTCGGCACGTCTTAGGTGCGATGTAGAGGCAGAGCCAGAAGGTTCCAGAGAAGTTGGTGACTTGCCATAAGAGCCGTTCTCTAACATAGGAAGCTTTGTTACATCGAGGGGGTGAGTGGGGACTCGTCTGAGTGGGCGAGCACTGAGCAGGGGCAGGAGGGAAAACCAGTAAAGGTGGCCTGTGGGCCAACAAGTTGGGGAATGGGGCGGGGATGTCACAAAGGAGGGGCGTGCCTCGAGGGGTGGTACAACGGCTCAGGGGGGCATGGATGTCCAGCTCAGATGGGCAGGGTGTGGCACACTGCGATCGACAGCTCAAAAGATCCCAACGGGAGTCAAACTCGTCAAGAGTAGGGTACTTCATCTCTTCATAGACAGCCTCACCCGGCTCGTCTTCCTCAGCACGAGGGGTCGGTTCTTGGCCCACGTTCCCAGACATCTCAATATAGATGGGTTCATCAAAGTCTGAGTCCTGTGGGCCCTGCGGCTGAGGAGGAGAAGGGGCTTGGCTATCCCTTGAGAAGATAGAGGGAGAACTTTTTGAACCATGATTGCGGATGTAAGACTCGTCAAAGGAAGTGCTCAGTTGCGTGTTGGGATTCCTTTTAGGTTTTGGTGGGGGAACTTTCCTGCAGTCCTCACTGCAGCCTTGTGTTCCTGAGTAAGCAGGAAAAAAAACATAAAGAAAGATATGGATTAGCATAGTAGCAGAGAGTTCGAGTCATCTGTACATAGGATGATTTAATAACTTTCATTTATTCAGATGCCAGATGGTCCTGCTGCACCAACTCAGTCACCAACTTTATCACCCATTCCATACACAGTAATATATTTTATATGACATACAATAAAAAAAGCTGTTTTTTAAATACACACGTCGGCAAACACAATCTGGACACTCCCTCAAAAGTGACACACCAGGTATAGATGATAATCTTGTACACAAACTCTACTGTTCCAACTCCACTCTGAGAATAAAAATGACAAAATGCCTTGATTTTCAGTACTGAGAAAAGATCATCTTTCATCATCTCCAAAGAACATTTTCTCATAAATGTTTTGTGGGTGTGTAAAGAGGGGAAAAGAGTACAATTGCACCAGATTAAAGTCATTTTTCATGTTCTCTCTGGAGTCAGTGAATCCCTTTGCGCATGCTGGAGAGAGAAAAAATACTATATGTGTGTTAATTCGGTGAAAGTGAAGACTGGTGGATCTTGTGATCTGTTTCAACGCCTCTGAATGTGCCCTTGCTCCTGCTCTCTCTGCCTCTTCCCTCCCTACGAGAGGATGTGTTTACCCTCGCCCCCTCTCCTCCAGGGGAACTAAATCTAGGTCAATCGCTACTCCTGAATGAATTCTGCGCTGGTCCCTCCCCCCACAA
>FLSR01000408.1:0-15318 GCA_900092035.1 Leuciscus waleckii
GGTTTTCTTTGAGACTGTGGTCCCAGCTCTCTTCAGGTCAGTGACCAGGTCCTGCCGTGTAGTTCTGGACTGATCCCTCACCTTCCTCATGATCATTGATGCCCCACGAGGTGAGATCTTGCATGGTGCCCCAGACCGAGGGAAATTGACCGTCATCTTGAACTTTTTCCATTTTCTAATAATTGCGCCAACAGTTGTTGCCTTCTCACCGAGCTGTTGCGTATGTCCTGTAGCCCATCCCAGCCTTGTGTAGATCTACAATTTTATCCCTGATGTCCTTACACAGCTCTCTGGTCTTGGCCATTGTGGAGAGGTTGGAGTCTGTTTGATAGAGTGTGTGGACAGGTGTCTTTTATACAGGTAACGAGTTAAAACAGGTGTAGTTAATACAGGTAATGAGTAGAGAACAGGAGGGCTTCTTAAAGAAAAACTAACAGGTCTGTGAGAGCCGGAATTCTTACTGGTTGGTAGGTGATCAAATACTTATGTCATGCAATAAAATGCATTTGAATTATTTAAAAATCATACAATGTGATTTTCTGGATTTTTGTTTTAGATTCCGTCACTCACAGTTGAAGTGTACCTATGATAAAAATGACAGACCTCTACATGCTTTGTAAGTCTGAAAACCTGCAAAATCGGCAGTGTATCAAATACTTGATCTCCCACTGTATGTCTCGTTCCCGTCTCTCAGGGAACCAAGGTTAAAACAGTAAACGGAGACGTTATCGAATATTGTTTTGTCATATCCGACTTGAAATTAACCAATGTTGTACATTATTTTCGTTACTGGCTGATGGTTTACATGACAATTTGTACAATTATGAGATGTGTTGAGCAACATTTTATGTAGGCATAATGAATAAATGAAAGCTGGTAAACACAACATATAACAAATAAGATTTGTTTATTCCAGATATACCATATCTGTTAGGCTACATAGCATATATAGCATATGCTATCTAGATGGTATGGTATAGTATGTCTGTGAAGATATGTGCATCGTGTTAAATTGACTTAAAGGGATGGTTCGGAGTAAAATCAACCTAAGGTCCTTTGCACCATGATCTCGAGCCAAACACCTTCGCAAGGGTGCAAAGGACCCTAGGTTGATTTTATTCTGAACCATTCCTTTTTAAAACCGGTACTTTTTGGGTTAACTCAATGTTTTCATTTTTAAAGAACATGTTTCAATAAAAATACATTTACAACTTCCTCTATATATCTTTTTCACATTTTCCTCCTTATTTGAATTTTGAGAATTTAATGGTTTTTGTTAATATTTTAGACTCAATAGAAGTGAATGAAGACAAACACCATCAGTTTCAAAAACCTGAAGATGGAAACACTGTCGTTTCACAGACTGAAAGGAGTTTAACACCGAAACAAGCTGGAAAAACTGGAGTCAAAAGGATCTTTCACCTGCTCTCAGTGTGGAATGAGTTTCATTCGGAAAGATGGCCTAAAAACACACATGATTATTCACACTGGAGAAAAACCGTTCACCTGCTCTCAGTGTGGAAAGAGTTTTGCTCGGAAAGAAAAACTTAAGAGACACATTAGAATGCACACTGGAGAAAAACCGTTCTCATGCACTCAGTGTGGAAATAGTTTTGCTCAGAAAGAAGAACTTAAGAGACACATGAGAATTCACACTGGAGAAAAACCGTTCTCATGCACTCAGTGTGGAAATAGTTTTGCTCAGAAAGAAGAACTTAAGAGACACATGAGAATTCACACTGGAGAAAAACCGTTCTCATGCACTCAGTGTGGAAATAGTTTTGCTCAGAAAGAAGAACTTAAGAGACACATGAGAATTCACACTGGAGAAAAACCGTTCTCATGCACTCAGTGTGGAAATAGTTTTGCTCAGAAAGAAGAACTTAAGAGACACATGAGAATTCACACTGGAGAAAAACCGTTCTCATGCACTCAGTGTGGAAATAGTTTTGCTCAGAAAGAAGAACTTAAGAGACACATGAGAATTCACACTGGAGAAAAACCGTTCTCATGCACTCAGTGTGGAAATAGTTTTGCTCAGAAAGAAGAACTTAAGAGACACATGAGAATTCACACTGGAGAAAAACCGTTCTCATGCACTCAGTGTGGAAATAGTTTTGCTCAGAAAGAAGAACTTAAGAGACACATGAGAATTCACACTGGAGAAAAACCGTTCTCATGCACTCAGTGTGGAAATAGTTTTGCTCAGAAAGAAGAACTTAAGAGACACATGAGAATTCACACTGGAGAAAAACCGTTCTCATGCACTCAGTGTGGAAATAGTTTTGCTCAGAAAGAAGAACTTAAGAGACACATGAGAATTCACACTGGAGAAAAACCGTTCTCATGCACTCAGTGTGGAAATAGTTTTGCTCAGAAAGAAGAACTTAAGAGACACATGAGAATTCACACTGGAGAAAAACCGTTCTCATGCACTCAGTGTGGAAATAGTTTTGCTCAGAAAGAAGAACTTAAGAGACACATGAGAATTCACACTGGAGAAAAACCGTTCTCATGCACTCAGTGTGGAAATAGTTTTGCTCAGAAAGAAGAACTTAAGAGACACATGAGAATTCACACTGGAGAAAAACCGTTCTCATGCACTCAGTGTGGAAATAGTTTTGCTCAGAAAGAAGAACTTAAGAGACACATGAGAATTCACACTGGAGAAAAACCGTTCTCATGCACTCAGTGTGGAAATAGTTTTGCTCAGAAAGAAGAACTTAAGAGACACATGAGAATTCACACTGGAGAAAAACCGTTCTCATGCACTCAGTGTGGAAATAGTTTTGCTCAGAAAGAAGAACTTAAGAGACACATGAGAATTCACACTGGAGAAAAACCGTTCTCATGCACTCAGTGTGGAAATAGTTTTGCTCAGAAAGAAGAACTTAAGAGACACATGAGAATTCACACTGGAGAAAAACCGTTCTCATGCACTCAGTGTGGAAATAGTTTTGCTCAGAAAGAAGAACTTAAGAGACACATGAGAATTCACACTGGAGAAAAACCGTTCTCATGCACTCAGTGTGGAAATAGTTTTGCTCAGAAAGAAGAACTTAAGAGACACATGAGAATTCACACTGGAGAAAAACCGTTCTCATGCACTCAGTGTGGAAATAGTTTTGCTCAGAAAGAAGAACTTAAGAGACACATGAGAATTCACACTGGAGAAAAACCGTTCTCATGCACTCAGTGTGGAAATAGTTTTGCTCAGAAAGAAGAACTTAAGAGACACATGAGAATTCACACTGGAGAAAAACCGTTCTCATGCACTCAGTGTGGAATGCTCTTCATGTGGGAAGGGTTTCACTGGATTATCCAGTCTACATGAGCATAAGAAAAAGCATTGCCCGAAGGTGTGTAAATGAGCAAATGTTCATGTTCAGATGACCAATGTATTGTAAATAATTTGATATTCAGACTAAGCAAAAATGGAATTGCCTTTAATAAAGTAATTTAATCTAAAGTTAGTAGTGAAGTTTGATTGTTTTTGACAAGGGGAACCTTTGGAGAAGGTCAAAGTTGTTGTGCTTTGCATTTGTGATTATAAACAAAAATTAGGCTGAGAAAGCTAGTGAGTAGATGAGTTTACATGTTGGGCGTGACGTTTAATTCCCTGAAGTGTAAAAAGGTATTATGTTTTATTAGCAAGTTTGTAATCTCTTAGATTATAGATGGAAAAGACAATTTACAGCCTATACAGGCAGTTTACTAAGGAAATACATGTTTTTTTAAAGCTTTTTTCACTTTTGTAACAGTGAAAGCACCACCTATGGCTTGACATCCATAAATGTTTGTATACTGCTTTAGAATCATATGTCGCAGTTTTCATCTAGGAATGATAGGCTTTTGCATGCACTTGGCATGCCTGTTTTCTAAATGACCCTGCTATAGGGGAGTTATCACCCTACGTCACACAGCGTCACGCAGGTTCTACTGCGCATGTCGGGACCAAAAGTGGTAAAAAAAATACGCGGAGAACATTCCGAAAATTAAATATAAACTCAAATATATATAAAAAATGTTTTAAATCGAGCTATTAGTATTATTCTTATCCGTATCCGTGTAATGATCAGCTGTTAAAGAGGTCTTTCTGCAACCCCGATGCGCGCGCATCCCGGATATTTACACACCTATAATTGGTCTATAGCTATGCAAAGGACAAAGTACAACATGTTTTGATAATTATGGAACTAGAGAGTCCCAAGAATTGTGCCGCAGTGGTTTTATCGAGGTTGAGCAAAAAACCAAGGACTAGTTCGCCAAAGGTGTTTTTGAAATTATCTAAACTTTTTTACAAAAGATTTGATTGAAAGCGGCGGTCCTAGACGCAGAGTTGCTCAGAATGAGGAGTTCTACCATATGGCATGAATGTCGTGGACGTATGCGCAAAATCACGTGATGTACAATAATTTACACACGTGAAAAACACAAAGGTGCTGATATAATTAGATGGCTCATTTCTTGCAAATTACTCACAGGCCTCTAGGGCTGTTTTGGCGGCCCTTATAGACCGTGAATCAAAATTTCAACTTTTCTTTCTTTCAACTTTGCTTTCTTTCAACTTAACAATCGGTAATTCCCTCACATCAATAGATCCTCTTTTCCACTAACTGTCATCGACCAGCATCACTGCTTGCCTCACTCCATTTTTTAAGGAGGTTGAGGTGATAAATTTGACGTGCTCTGCTCCTATCCAACCGAACTACCTCATAATTGAGATCTCCAATTCATTGTGTGACCTCAAAGGGTCCTTGCCACTTCGCGAGTAATTTAGAACTCAAAGTAGAAAGCAATACAAGCAGTACTTGACATAAACACCATGTCTTGATCAGTGAGGATCTCTTGCCTCTGGGTATCGTGTTGCATAGTCTACAATCACTAATCCAAAGGGATGTGTTAGGATAGCAGTAGCGGATGGAGGCCCAAAGTGACAGAGGAAGCCGTTGGTCAGGTTCAAGAGTGCATTTTATTTGCCACACGTTGAGTCACTCAAAAATTGTGAAAAAAACACAAAAGCAAAACAAAACTTAAATGCAACAAAATACAAACTGCACCAGACACATGATCAAAATAAATTATATTAACAAGACAAACTCTGACCTGTACTTGCAGCCGCACGACACAAACAGCACTTCCCATCCCCATACTAAATTTCTGGAGCCTTTTTATAGGCCTAACTCCTCCCCTGGTCCGGGACGTACTATTTGAAAAGGTAATTTATGTTTCACATAAATAACATATACATATAATAATAATAAATACAACAACTCATATCTGCAGATACACACATAACACACACATTATGTACACACAAATAATAAAACAGCGTGTTCAGTCCGTGCATAGTCACAGGCTTACCCTGTGACAGAGGATGCCCATGTGCCGATCGTTCTAATGGCCCGATGAGGTTTTGAAGGGGACCTGCATTAGAGGAAGAGGGTGCAAAGGGGCTTTTGGGGAGGCTTGTGGATTTACCAGCTGACACTCACAACAAGCCACGCACCACCTGCACACGTTCTCGTGAATTCCCTGCCAAAAGAATCGGGTCATGAGACGATTTAGTGTGGTTGCTTGTCCTAAATGTCCAGCCATGGGATTACAATGAGCCGCCTGGAAAAGCATTTCCCGACGGCTTTTTGGTACTAATAACTGGGTTGTATTTTTTTGGTCTGAGTGTCTTGGGTCACTCGATACAACTTTTAAAATAGCAAAATATGGTAGGAAAGCTGACGAGCAGGCTGGAGAGGTTGACCATCGATAGAATGTACCTGTTCAAAAGCATTTTTAAAGACTCATCCTGAGATTGTTCCTCGCTCAGAGAGGATCAGCCTCTCCCCTGAAGAATTGCGCTCTGTTCCCCTGGTTCAACTCTTGGAGGTCCCGGTTCAGCCACTCCCAACTGCACAGCCGCCCCCTTTTCCTACTTTTTCTTCCCACAAGAGACATGCGCTCATAAATATCCCAGATATCCCTTGAGACTGTTTCAGTAAAAGTTCTGGTCTTAAAGACAGTGTTTCTTCTAGCCATAACTTCTCTTAAAAGAGAAGGAGATCTATGCGTTGATCATTGTAGCCAATCACAATCACATATAAGACATATACAATGAGTGCATGAACACAATGGGCAATCAGGTGTGTGTACAATTTGGCTCAACAGCGCTCAAAGCATCACATTTAAAAAATTTGGTACCAAAGTCTGTACTTTTGACAACACTACTTAAGCATGGCTTTTGGGCATTGTCGTTTCCAAAGCGTCCTTGACGCAGCACGAGTTCCCTTGAAAGGGAAGGTCTTAGTTTACGACTGTAACCATTGTTCACTGATAAGGGAACCATCGCCTGCCATAATTCCTTCATCCCTGTGATCGACTTGCTTCGGCTAATTGAAGTCATTCCGGATGTGCTTTTATGCTTTCCTGGTTGTGACTTCACCTGCCTGTGACGTTGCGTCTCACCATTGGACTGAGTTGACAGACGTGCTTCAGACGCGATCACTGGCACCCTGAAGTGAAGTTTTAATGGCTGGGGATAATCCCACAGCGAGCTCTCCTTCCTCTCTACGCAGTCTCAGGATTGGATGGACCCAATATTTCCTTTTTCTCTTTTTAAGAGAGAGGACAACAAAATCATCCTCACTGCTTTAAGATTCCATTTTGTATTGTTTTGCTATTTTTTTCGCAACGGATTAATTAATACTCATCAGACTCAGTGTGTGTCTGACAAATTTTTAGGATGACAAATACGGAAAAACGCATATGAAAACGTCGGACTCAGTGTGCAAGGACTTTTACTCTCTCTGCTTGTTTGCTGTAAATAAAGGCATGGATGAAACATAACTTTCTTAAATTGAATTGTTCTAAAACTGATATTTTGTTAATTGGCACTCCAATTAATGTTAACAAGTGTAAGAACTTTATTTTACCATGGACAATAGCCTAATTTCCCTTTCTGTCCAGGTGTGGAATTTGGGTGTGATTTTTAATGTTAAAAAAGTATCTTCACAATATCGTCCATATTAGACCTTTTCTTTCTAGGCCTGATGCAAAAAGTCTTATTCATGCCTTTATTACATCGAGGCTTGATTACTGTAATTTACTTTTTTCAGGCCTACCAGCAAATTCTATTAAGAGGTTGCGATAAATACAAAATTTCAGCTGCTTGTGTCTTGACTTGTACATCTTCACGCCAACACCCTTGTGCTTCTTTAAATGCACTGGCTTCCAGTTCACACATTGGTTCTGAATTTAACTTATAAAGCAGTACATGGGTACACCATCCATACCGTCCTGTTCTCTCTGGTTTTCTCTCAATCAGCCTTCTGTAAACCTAAAACCATTGAAAGGGAAGGCTTTTTCTTGCAATGCTCCAGAATTGTTTCTTTTCCACCAACAGTTTCAGAATTCATTACCTGCTTCTATTAGGAATGCTCCTTTAGATTTTTTTATGAAACTTCTCAAAACACATACAAGTTTTTCATTTGAAATTATTGTGATTATTGCTATTATATACTTAATTCTTGTTTTGCATTTTGTGACATGTCGTTGTGCTTTGAGTTTAAGTATGAAAAAGATGTTTTACAGATAAAATGTATTATCATTATATGATGTTTTATTAACAAAGTTCGGGAGGAGCACGTTCAGATAATTAACACAAGTGGAGAGCACTCAGCAATCAATGGTAAGAGGTATATATACACTCAGCAGTCTCACCTCAATCCATTGACAGTTTTCGCGGGAGTGAACGACATCGGGCTGCGCCAGACGGAGATTCTGAAGAAAGACTTCAGGAATCTGATCGATACGGTACGCAGCACATCGCCTGAAACAACGATCATTGTGTCAGGACCGCTTCCCACGTACCGATTTGGGCATGAAAAGTTCAGCAGATTATTTGCGCTAAATGAATGGTTAATGTCATGGTGCAATGAGCAGAAACTGCTCTTTGTTAATAATTGGAATCTGTTTTGGGAGCGTCCTAGGCTTTTCCGTGCTGATGGCTTACACCCAAGCAGATTTGGAGCGGATCTTCTGTCGGATAACATCTCCAAAATGTTAAATACCCTTTGACTAGTAACCAAAAGTCCAAATCATAGTCTCTGCTGCACCAATTCAACTGCTATAAATACTAGTGTAGAACATTGCATAGAAACCGTGTCTATTCCTCGTTTAGTGAGATCAAATAATAAATCTAATGCAGGATGTAGGAAAAATCTAATTGTTATTAAAACAGAAAATGTTGCTATTAGTAAACAAAAACTTTTTCTAAAGCTAGGTCTTCTAAACATTAGATCACTCAGACCTAAGGCAGTTATTGTAAATGAAATAGTCACAGGTAATAGCTTCGATGTACTTTGCCTTACTGAAACCTGGCTTAAACCAAATGATTATTTCGGTCTAAATGAGTCTACTCCATCTGGATACTGTTATAAGCATGAGCCCCGTCTGATTGGTCGTGGCGGCGGTGTTGCAACAATCTATAGAGATATTCTCAATGTTACTCAGAAAACGGGTTATACGTTTATTTCGTTTGAAGTACTTGTACTAAATGTTACGCTCTTAGATGTTAGAAAAACATCCCTATTATCTCTAGCCTTGGCTACCGTATATAGACCGCCAGGGCCTTACGCTGATTTCCTTAAAGAGTTTGCAGATTTTCTCTCAGACCTATTAGTCAATGTCGATAAAGCATTAATTGTTGGAGATTTTAACATACACGTAGATAATCCAAATGATGTGTTAGGGGCTGCGTTTACAGATTTATTAAATTCATTTGGGTTCAAGCAAAACGTCACCGGACCAACTCATCGTCTTAATCATACACTCGATTTTATTATATCACATGGAACCGATCCAACCGATATAGATATCATTCCACAAAGTGATGATGTCACTGATCACTACATGGTAACTTGCATATTACGTACTGCTGTAATATGTCATGCGGCGTCGCGTTATCAACCAGGCAGAACAATCCTCCCATCCACCATAGATCATTTCTCAAATTGCTTATCTAATCTGTCTCGGCTGCTGCCTGAACCCAAACAAACAGATGAACTAGATGTACTAACTAGCACTTTGAGCACCATTCTCTCTAGAACATTGGATTTGGTTGCACCTATTAAATTAAAAAAGGTCAGAGAGAAAATTAAAGCACCATGGTATAACAATACTATGCATGTTTTAAAGAGAGAAACCCGTATTTTAGAGCGTAAATGGAAACAAACTAATTTAGAGGTCTTTAGAATCGCGTGGAAAGACAGTATGTCACGTTATAAAAAGGCGCTAAAAGCGGCCAGGGCTGAGCACCTCCGCAAACTAATTGAAAACAACCAAAACAATCCAAGGTTTTTATTTAGCACCGTGGCTAGACTAACAAATAAACAGACGTCACCCGAACAAAATATCCCGTTACAGTTCAGTAGTAATGATTTCTTGAACTTCTTCACTGAGAAAATAGAAAGCATCGGAACCACAATTGTAAACGTTCAATCTTCAATCGCTCCTTATAATTCAGCTTCAATTATCACCCCTCAAGAACAATTACAGTGCTTTACAACTATAGAACAAAAAGAGTTAAATAAACTTATCACTTCGTCTAAAACAACAACATGTTTATTAGATCCTATACCAACTAAACTACTGAAAGAATTGTTACCTGTAGTGGAAGAGCCTCTCCTCGATATTATTAACTCGTCTTTATCTTTAGGTCATGTTCCAAGAACATTTAGACTGGCAGTTATAAAACCTCTCATTAAGAAACCACAATTAGATCATACTAATCTAGCAAATTATAGACCCATTTCAAATCTTCGATTTATGTCTAAAATATTAGAAAAAGTGGTGTCCGCTCAACTGGGCTCTTTCTTGCAACAAAATTATATCTATGAAAAGTTTCAGTCTGGATTCAGACCGCATCATAGCCCTGAAACTGCGCTCGTTAAAATCACAAATTATTTACTTTTAGCTTCTGACCAAGGCTGTATCTCAATCCTCGTTTTACTTGATCTTAGTGCTGCGTTCGATACTATAGATCATACATTACTAATGTATGATCTATAGTATCGAACGCAGCGCTAAGATCAAGTAAAACTAGTATTGAGATACAGCCTTGGTCAGAAGCTTAAATTAAATCATTTGTGATTTTAACGAGCGCAGTTTCAGTGCTATGGTGCGGTCTGAATCCAGACTGAAACTTTTCATAGATCTCATTTTGTTGCAAGAAAGAGCCCTGTTGAGCGGACACCACTTTTTCTAATATTTTAGACATAAATGGAAGATTTGAAATGGGTCTATAATTTGCTAGGTTATTATGATCTAATTGTGGTTTCTTAATGAGAGGTTTTTATAACTGCCAGTTTAAATGTTCTTGGAACATGACCTAAAGATAAAGACGAGTTAATTATATTGAGGAGAGGCTCTTCCACTACATGTAACACTTCTTTCAGTAGTTTAGTTGGTATAGGATCTAATAAACATGTTGTTGTTTTAGATGAAGTGATACGTTTATTTAACTCTTTTTGTTCTATAGTTGTAGAGCACTGTAATTGTTCTTTCGGGGTGATAATTGAAGCTGAATTATAAGGCGTGATTGAAGATTGAACGTTTACAATTGTGGTTCTGTTGCTTTCTATTTTCTCAGTGAAGAAGTTCATGAAATCATTACTACTGAACTGTAACGGGATATTTTGTTCGGGTGATGTCTGTTTATTTGTTAGTCTAGCCATGGTGTTAAATAAAAACCTTGGATTGTTTTGGTTGTTTTCTATTAGTTTGCGGAGGTGCTCAGCCCTGGCCGCTTTTAGGGCCTTTTTATAACGTGACATACTGTCTTTCCACGTGATTCTAAAGACCTGTAAATTAGTATGTTTCCATTTACGCTCTGAAATACGGGTTTCTCTCTTTAAAACATGCGTATTATTGTTATACCATGGTGCTTTATTTTTCTCTCTGACCTTTTTTAATTTAATAGGTGCAGCCACATCCAATGTTCTAGAGAGAATGGTGCTGATAGTGCTAGTTAGTTCTTCTAGTTCCTCTGTTTGTTTGGGTTCAGGCAGCAGCTGAGTCAGATTAGATAAGCAATTTGAGAAATTATCTATGGTGGATGGGAGGATTGTTCTGCCTGGTTGATGACGCGACGCCGCATGACATATTACAGCAGTACGTAATATGCAAGTTACCATGTAGTGATCAGTGACTTCATCACTTTGTGGAAGGATATGTATATCGGTTGGATCGGTTCCATGTGATTTAATTAAATCGAGTGTATGATTAAGACGATGTGTTGGTCCGGTGACGTTTTGCTTGACCCCAAATTAATTTAATAAATCTGTAAACGCAGCTCCTAACGCATCATTTGGATTATCTACGTGTATGTTAAAATCTCCAACAATTATTGCTTTATCGACATTGACTAATAGGTCTGAGAGAAAATCTGCAAACTCTTTTAGGAAATCAGTGTAAGGCCCTGGCGGTCTATATACGGGAGCCCAGGCTAGAGATAATAGGGATGTTTTTCTAACATCTAAGAGCGTAACATTTAGTACAAGTACTTCAAATGAAATAAACTTATAACCCGTTTTCTGAGTAACATTTAGAATATCTTTATAAATGGTTGCAACACCTCCGCCACGGCCAATCAGACGGGGCTCATGCTTATAACAGTATCCTGATGGAGTAGACTCATTTAGACCGAAGTAATCATTTGGTTTAAGCCAGGTTTCAGTAAGGCAAAGTATATCGAAGCTATTATCTGTGACTATTTCATTTACAATAACTGCCTTAGGTGTGAGTGATCTAATGTTTAGAAGACCTAGCTTTAGAAATTGTTTTTGTTTACTAATAGCAACATTTTCTGTTTTAATAACAATTCGATTTTTCCTAGATCCTGCAGTAGATTTATTATTTGTTCTCACTAAACGAGGAATAGACACGGTTTCTATGCAATGTTCTACACTAGTATTTATATCAGTTGAATTGGTGCAGCAGAGACTATGATTTGGACTTTTGGTTACTAGTCAAAGGGTATTTAACATTTTGGAGATGTTATCCGACAGAAGATCTGCTCCGAATTTGCTTGGGTGTAAGCCATCAGCACGGAAAAGCCTAGGTCGCTCCCAAAACAGATTCCAATTATTTACAAAGAGCAGTTTCTGCTCATTGCACCATGACATTAACCATTCATTTAGCGCACATAATCTGCTGGACTTTTGATGCCCTAGTCGGTACGTGGGAAGCGGTCCTGACACAATGATCGTGGTTTCAGGCGATGTGCTGCGTACGGTATCGATTAGATTCCTGAAGTCTTTCTTCAGAATCTCCGTCTGGCGCAGCCTGTTGTCGTTCACTCCCGCGTGCAGGACCACAGTTCCGACGCGCTCGTCACCGTTCAGGATCTCGGGAACGCGAGCAGCGATTTCAGAAACACGAGCACCAGGAAAGCAGTGACATTGCACCTTACTTTTACCTAACGTAGCGTGTACGTGCCGAACGATGGAATCGCCGATGATCACAGCATCGCGTTCTGTTTCGCGTAGAGGGGAGAAGCGATTTTGTGTCCAAATGACCACCGTCGTTTTCCTGCACAAGATCCGGCTCGCATCGCCCATCGAGCCGCAGAAACAGGCCTTAAGCGAGCCTGGGCCGCGCCCCCAGATTCTGCCATGGCAGGTCCACTCCCACTCTCGATGAGGCCCAGCCCTCCACCACGCTTCTGCTGCCGCAGCGCTGCATGCTGCTGGGCCCAGCGGCCTCCCCACAGCCACTCAGTTTTATACTCCCGCTGTTCATAACCCTTTTCCTTTTCAGTGGCCTCCAGCTCCCGTCGCAGACACTAACGTGAGGCTATCGCAGCTAGCAGCACAGGCCCAACCATTTCAACAGTTTTACCCAACAGGTTACAACCCCGCCCACTTCCAGTGGCCGGCAGCTCCAGTAGCTCAAACAAGCTGCCCACCCGTCCCGACGCCAGACAACCCATAACGGCAGACATTCTCACCAAATGTATTCACGCCCTCTGCACAGGCTACCGGGCAGTACCGCCCGCACACTCGACGCTATGTTTATCCTAGCCTTTTTTTGGTTTTCTTAGATGCTCAGAACTCGCTATCACTTCCAAATTCGACCCAAAAATCCACCCCACCATCTCAGACTTGTCAGTACTAGATGGTGAAACAATCTCATATTTGATTAAACAAAGTAAGACTGACCAAACCAATAAAGGTAATTTCATCTACATTTTTAACCTCTATCACCAATCCAATCATACCAGTCAATTCTGGCATATCTGCAATGGAGAAGCTCTCAGGTTAAATCTCCTCTGGAACCCCTGTTCATAGACGAATCCAAAAAACCTGTGACACGTTTTTGGTTCCAGAAACACCTCAAATCTGTTCTCCAACAGTCAGGCATTCCAGCAAAGAATTTTTCAAGTCACTCATTCCGTATCGGGGCAGCAACTTCAGCAGCCCAAAAAGGCCTCTCCCAACAACAGATCCAAGCCTTTGGGAGATGGTCCCCAGATGCTTTCCAAAACTATATCAGGACCAACCGGTTCCACATTACAAAAGCTCACCAAACCCTCATTGATTAAACCCCCCCGTGTAAAAAAATAAATAATAATAATAATAATAATAAAAAATCGAGCACACGTGTTCCTCTTTCCTGTTTCCTCTTTCTGTCCAGCGAGCATTTAGTCGCACAGGGACGCAGCGAGAACTTTCCCGGTAGAGCACTTACGTTTTCTCTTCTGTCCAGCGAGCATTTCGTCTCACAGTGGACGCAGTGATAAAATCTAAAAGTACTCATCTTCCTCTTCCCTGTTTTCTCTTTCTGTCCAGCCAGCATTGGTCTCACAGCGGACGCAACGAGAACTTTCCCGTATGCACAGACCGGAATTGTCACTCCGGTCCGCCGTCCGTGATCTGCCGTGAACTGCTCCCATCAAGAAAGGCGCAAACTCTCCCGATTGGTCGTTCCAAAATACAACTACTCCCCGTTCGCAGGCCAGCAGGGCCCGTCAGTCCGGCGCAGTGAGCCGCCATCACGGCCCTCCTGGTCAAGCATCCAGGCCCCTTCTGGAGATGCCAGCCCGCCAAACTCGGCACTCATTTGGGGGGGTCTTTAGTCCGGCGGCTGTCCTCTGCTCTTTAGCCTTTTGGAGGGAGTACTCTGGGTTCGGGCCGAACTCCAAGCTGGCAGCCCTCCCCCCGGACAGCACGCCAAATACGCATTAAACTTTACCCCCTCAAATTGTATGTAAGTGTGAACTCTGAAACATATTATTATTTCTATTATTACACCAGTAGGTGGTGACAAATGACTGTTAATTTTTTTTATTTTGTCATTGAATCATTCATTTAAGAGATTTGTTCAAAAACGGCTTGATCCAGTAATGAAACAAGTGAAAGTTGTGTTGGACATCGACTGCTGGTGGATGTAACCGATTAAAACAGAGACATGAAGTCAGACACTTTCTGCTTCCCGTAGTGACACTCGCGTGGTGTTTGCATACTTACCACAGCTGAAGTGAAATACAGGGTTCCTACGCAGTTTGGAAAAGTATGGAATTTGATTTAAGTAATTTCCAGGTCTGGAAAAGTATGAAAAAAATAAAGCAGAGTATGGAAAAATATTAGCATTTCCAGACTATTGCCCCTATTTAGTTTTCTATAATAGATAGACAATGCACACTGAGACACCTATTGCACCATCAGCCCATTTCAGGTGTGGTTTCTTGGCCGCCATAGAGTATGTGTTAAACCAGACCTAAGGCCTTGAAATATAATGTACTGCCCTAATGAAAGCCAAATTTTGACCACTTTGTTTGTTTTTTTAAGTACCAGTCTTTTGATAGACCCTTGAACTTGGCAAATAGGACAATGCACACAGCCATATTATGCCATCAGCCCATTTCATGTCATGTTTTCTCACGAAACAGACGTAATCGTTGTCGTGGTGGATTCGGCCAATCGTGGAACAGCTGTGTCGTCATCTGGAGAAGGTGCGCATCTATGGGTGCTTCTCGATTCTTATTTGTGCATCCTCGTTTCCTTTCCTCACGTCTCAGCTCCTCCCCCTGTAGGGTGCGAGGGAAGGCTGCAAGGAAAAGAAGCGAGGACGGAGGAATCGAAGGAAAGTTTATTTATACATTGGAATACTTGATCACTCGAGCATCACTCCACAGCGTCACTCCACTGCGCTCAAAGGATCTGCCCTTATGCTGTTAAGGCTTGATTATTTAAGAAATTAATAATAAATAATAATAAAGCAAGATGTCCTGTTGAAATATGTGGATGTGTGGTTTGTATAAACTGC
>FLSR01000408.1:30672-96473 GCA_900092035.1 Leuciscus waleckii
ATATTAACTACATGTACTTACTATAGGGTTAGGTTAGGATTAGGGTTTGGTTTAGGGTTAGTTGCATGTACTTATGCTTAATTTATAGTTATTACTATAGTAACTACATGTAACATGTATCAATGCACTGTAAAATAGTGTTACCTTTTTTAAACAGGCCAATCTAGTATATTTTCCCTTTCCCTGTATTACCTTCTCATTACATTACTAGTTCACACGACCTCACAGCATTACATGTTCTTCTTCTTCTCCTCTGACTGCTGTAATCTGTCTCTCAGTATGTTCCTCTTTTAGAGAGTCTGTCATGGGTTTTTATCCTCCGCTATTGTAAGGATTGATCATATTTGCATCGTTTTAACTGCATATTCACCACTATAGAAGAACGACTACTTCTGATTACTATCAGCATTTCCTTCTGGCATCCTACAGTCCAGGAGTGAGAGAAACCTAACGAAAGACGGCAAAATGACAAACATTACAGCTTGAGTTGCTAATTAAACATAGACGTGATGAATAACGGGTAGTTTTTATCTCCAGAAAGATCATGGATATTAGTTTGGGTGGGATTCTTCCATATAAACACCACAGTTACATTTACTGAGAAACACACTAAGATGATACGGCGACGCTCTCTCATTGGTGTAGTGATAGCAAACGGTTGCAGTCATTGGTTCAAATGGCCATGTCAAATAGTATTCCGGTTGCTCACTTCCAAAGATATTTACACACTAGTCGACAAACTAGTTTTACCGGACGGTTAGGTGTAGGTTTGGCAAAAGCTTGCACGATAAAAGGTTGTTTTCCATGTTAATCAGTGTTTGTGCTATCCAGCCGCGCCGGCGACACGTGACGACTCTATTAGAAACGGTTTCTATTTTTCTGCGACGTCGCGCTGGAACAACAAACACAAAGTGTGGCGATGATGATCTCAGGGGCTGTTTATGTGCTTTATTTAATGTTAAAAGCGTGTCATGTGACTCTGAATATCATTTAGTGCTCCAGCTTTGAGGCTGTAAAAGCAACAATGGATAATCTTCAAATTAAACCTCAGATCTTCAAATTAAACAAATGGAAACAAGAACGTTCAAACTGTGAACAAACAAGTGTATTCACTCGCCGCGAGACTCCGCCCACACGCTGTTCTGATGGCTGACTCCGCCCACACTCTTATATATAAGAGTATTATTATATACTCTTATTCTTAGACTTAATAATAAGTGTAAAGACTGAGCTCTAAGATATTTAAGAGAGTTACGAGTAACACTATGGCGGCACACACTTTCCAACGAAGATATAATATATTGAAGTTATATGATGACAGAGAGATAATAAACCCTTACAGGCTTGATCATCGAGCTTTGACCTTATCAGAGATGTAATAACTTCTCCCACTCTATACATCAGTGCTCTAGCCAGTGATGGAAAAGGGCACTTCTATATTTTAATCTGTTGTGTTGCTTCACTTTCTCTTGCGCACTGCGTACACTTCTCACATGTGTCCGGCACTTCACCACTCAGAGTCACAGCACAGGCTGCGTCCGAATCACACACTTCACTACTATATAGTGGACGAAAAACAGTGTGTGAAAGAAGAAGTGTCTGAATACTCAGTGCTCATAAAACACTTGGCAAAAGTATCCGGATGATCTTCTTCTCCCGGTGAGATCCTGAAGTGTGCATGTGATGAACACTGGAGTATCCCATGAGGCCACGGGAGAGGATTCACAGGTCACATGATAATGGGCACTTCTATATTTTAATCTGTTGTGTTGCTTCACTTTCTCTTGCGCACTGCGTACACTTCTCACATGTGTCCGGCACTTCACCACTCAGAGTCACAGCACAGGCTGCGTCCGAATCACACACTTCACTACTATATAGTGGACGAAAAACAGTGTGTGAAAGAAGAAGTGTCTGAATACTCAGTGCTCATAAAACACTTGGCAAAAGTATCCGGATGATCTTCTTCTCCCGGTGAGATCCTGAAGTGTGCATGTGATGAACTGGAGTATCCCATGAGGCCACGGGAGAGGATTCACAGGTCACATGATAATGACAACATGGCGGATGTAGTGTGTCCAGATTACACTCATACTACAGAGAACACATGCTATGGAGTAATTATTACTTATTCAAAATAATTCAAAGCATTTTTAAAAATAATTGAATTGCCTTAATTAAATGATTTTATTATAATTACGTTAATTGATGACATAGAACGATGTCTGTTGATTGGAAACGGTGATGCATTTTATTTTTCAGGATTCTTTGATATCATAGAAATTTTAAAAGAACCGCATTTATTTGAAATATAATTTTTGTAACATTTATAAATGTCTTTACTGTCACTTTTGATCAATTTAAAGCGTAAATTATTGATTTTTTTATTTCTGACTCCAAACTTTTTAATCCACAACAACCTGAAGCATCACGACTGTTTCCAACACTGATAATCATCATAAATGTTTCTCGAGCATCAAATCCTCATATTAGAGTGATTTGTGAAGGATCATGTGACACTGAAGACTGGAGTAATGATGCTGAACATTCACAGGAATAAATAACACTTTACTGTATATTCACATAGAAAAGAGCAGATTTACATTATAATAATATTTCACTGTTTCTACTGTATTTTTGATAAAATAAACGCAGCTCTTGTGAGCAGAAGAGACTCTTATGAACAGTAGTGTATAGTTTACAAGACAAAATAATATCTGAATGTACACAAAAGATCCAGATCTAGTGTTTACTTTAAGACTCTGTGTGATGAGCTGGATGACCAGAAGCTTCTTGAGCATCAGTGAATGTTTGTGACTTTAATAATAGTTGTGTTGGAGTCTGGATCTCAGTGTCATACAGTCACTGTTGGAAATGATCAACACTGGGAAGTTTAACTCTCACAACTATCAGCAAACATTTGAACTGGTTCATTCCTGCAGATTCAACACTGTGGGACTAAACCTGATGCATGCTTTTGAGTAACTGGGCATATATTTTCCCTCTCCACCATTGAGACCGGTTGTAACTGTGTGTGTGTGTGTGTGTGTGTGCAGCTGTAAGACGAAGCTGTATGCCGAAGATCTCCCCAACACCAGCATCATCATCCCCTTCCACAACGAGGGCTGGTCATCTCTTCTCCGCACCGTTCACAGTGTCCTGAACCGCTCGCCGCCGCAGCTCCTGGCGGAGATCGTACTCGTCGATGACTTCAGCGATAAGGGTACGCGCATCATCATCATCACTGGTGTCTTTAATCACTCACATCTTTCTCTCTTCACACTGAGATAGAGTTTTTTTTTTTTTTTTTTATATATTTTTTTTTATTGAAATTTTCCATTTTTTTCCCAACAGAATAGACAAGGCATACAAAAAAAATAAAAAAAAATAAAATTAAAATAAAAACATAAAAAATAAAAAGAACAACAGTTCAGGCAGACCTTAAATACACAATTCTCAAATCAATTATTAATAAAATAAATAGGTTACAAGGGAAGATACATCAATACTCACAGGAATAGGCTTCTTGTCGTGAGCCATTACAACAGTTTTCAAGAAAAATATAAGCAATTGTCCAAAGTAAAAGAAACATAGTCTAAATAGGGTGTCCATATTCGTTTGAAAACGTCTGTAGAAGAATGTAGTATGCATGTTAAAAATTCCATTGGGATGATCTCTTTCACAAGGCTATGCCATTTTTTAATTGAAGGAGTCTTCTCACTTATCCAGAACATCAAAATGTTCTTTCTTGCAGCAAAAGTTAAAATACTAAAAAGCCTTTTATGATATTTATTCAAAACAATACCAGCTGGCAGACCTAGAATAAATGAACAAGGATCAACATCAATTGTCATTCCCAGAATGTTGCCAATGTGGTCTGCGATTTTCTTCCAAAACAACTGAATTTTGTGACAAGACCAAATACAATGAATATAATTACCAACTGAGATTTTACATTTTGAGCAATTGGGGGAAAGTTTTGGGTCCATTTTATTCCTGATAAAAGGGGTGATATGTAGCCGATGTATTATTTTGAATTGAATAGCACGTGCTCTGTTACACACTGATATTCTTTTAGCATGATCCCAGACTAAATCCCAATCCTCTCTGGAGATATTTACTACCAAATCATTTTCCCACATCTGTCTAAGATTATCTGTGTCCCCTGGGAGAGTCAAACTCAGTGTAACATAAATATGAGATATCTTTTTTTGTCTCGTGTCTTCTAGTAGTATTTTCTCAATTTCGGTCCTGGAACTATCAGTATGCAAAGTGGTCTTTTTACCAATGAAGTCCCTTAGCTGCAAGTACCTAAAAAAATGATGTCTTGGCAGATTAAATTTAGCAGACAACTGTTCAAAAGACATAAGTGATGAACCCTCAAATGTATCTCTAATATCATATAATTAATAAAACTAATATAATATAATTAATAAAACTAATTAGTACAACTATTATAATATAATTATTAAAACTAATATGATATAATAAATTAATAAAACAACGTAATATAATATAACATAATATAATTACTAAAACTAATATAATTACTAAAACTATTATAACATAATATAATTAATAAAACTAGTATAATATAATTAGTAAAACCATAATAATATAATAAATAAAACTAATATAATACATTAATAAAACAAGATAATATAATATAATATAAAATACATAATATAATTTAAAAAACGCATATAATTAGTAAAACTATTATAGTACAATATAAGGTAACACATTATTTTACAGTGTTGTTGTTACATATGTTACATGTACTTACCGTAGTAATAACAGTAAATGATGAATAATTACATGCAACTAACCCTCAACCAAACCCTAACCCTACCCTAACCCTATAGTAAGTACATGTAGTTACTCAATATTACTCAGTATTTAAATATATAATTACACTGTAACAATGACACCTTAAAATAAAGTGTAACCTAATATAATTAATAACACTAACATAATATATAATAAATTCATATAACAACATAATATAATATGACATAATATAATTAATCAAACTACTATAATTAATAAACTAGTATAATATAATAAATTAATAAAACAACATAATATAACATAATATAATTCATAAAACTAGTATAATATATAATGCAGTCTGATTAAACCCATAAACCTTCATTCTGACTTTATAACATTATTTTTAAATATTTTTGGCAAAATGTGATTGAAATGTATTAATTTAATCTCAAATACTTGTAAATGGATCGAATAGCCACAATCAATAATCTTGACAGGCCTAATTATTCCCACAATTCTTGCATCACAATAAGTGTATTGTGATGGTCAAAACATTTTAGTACCTAAACTGAATTCTATTAGGTTTAGTGACAACATGTTATAATGTTTACATGGTACAATTTCTGGTAAGCTGCGTTTTTTTATTATTGCTTGACACAAATTTCAAGATTTTTCAATTCAATTCTTGTGATTTGATTTAATATTGACTCATTTGGATAAATATTAGGTACACAAGATAGGCGTTCATTTTTCTGAAGAAAAAACAAATCTTACTTAATGCTGTACACACACAGACAGCCCTGTCAGCTGGTAGTATTATTTAAGGTTAAAAATAACTAACCTAACTATAATAACAACTTTATTTAATAAGTAAAAAATATAATACATATGTAATATAGTACACATAGTTAGCAAAAAAACTTTTTAGCCAACTAACGTGCTAGCCTTTATTATGGTCATTAAATGGCTTTCCTGAGGTAAATGTGACATAATTGTTCTCCAGCTGTTTTATTGACCTCTTTCCGCTGATGAAAAACACTGATTGATCGATATTATATATGAGGAATATACATTTCGGTAAGTTGTACTGTATCTTTCAACAGTGTTCGTGTTTATTTACTGTTAGCTAGTAGAGATGATCGGTTCACGTGCCGCTAGGGATCTGTCGTGTCACATTTACAAGCGCCAGAACGGTATTTATTGTTTGAATTTCGTAATAAAATTGACAGAATCTGAGAGCTGAGATTTTTATATATCATAAGTAGCTTCTCTGTCTAGTCTGTCGATCTCTGTGTCTCTTTACTTCGCGATGTTTCTGTGCGTGAGAACATGGATGTTGGTCGTGAGAGCGTGTGGAAAGTGTCAATCGCGTGAGTCTCAAGGGCGTAGAGTTGGCAGCTCTCCATCAGTGATCAGGACACAGAAGAAACTCGACAAAACACGTATATAGACCCTTTTTGCACCGATGGCACGATCACGTCACGGCACTGGAGGCGGCCGATACAAACCAGCACAGATTCGCTTCATGCGGCGCTTAGCGCAGAGAGGAATCGTGGCTCCACCTAAGCTCCGCCCCCAAACAAACGTCACCATGTTCACGAACTGAAAAGGGGTCTATAAGAGAATTACCTTGAATGAGATCTCGTACTGCTCTCCTCCCAGATCTCCAGACCCGTGTCATATCCTCCCAGCTCCCAGAACCACTTCCTGTCCACAGCGAAGAGCCCGCCCGCCATCACCGGAGACCTGACGGGAAGAGGAGAAGAAGACACAGCTCGATCTGGTGGAGAAATACAGCTGCACCACACAGATGACGGGGACACCCAAACACTGACGAGATCTTCCTTTATAATCACTGAAGCTGTCAATCACTTCAGTTCTGCAGTAAACTCCTGTTATAATCAGTGATCATAATCATATTCTCAAATTTTCCATGTGTTTTCCAATTAGTCATACATTTTTCCAGGTTTTCTGGGATGCTTGGGAACCAGGTTTTGTGGATAAGGGGGAAACCCAAATATTGTTATTCAAAAACTGTTATTCAAATTGTGAATTGATTATAGATACTGTGTATATATATATATATATTAGACGCAATATTTTCTAAAGGAAAACACAATCATTTTTTCCAGGACAGCCACAAAATTTTACATTTTCTCAAATTTTCCATGTGTTTTCCAATTAGTCCTACATTTTTCCAGGTTTTGTGGAGCGAACGCCGTTGAATTTGCATAAAGAATGTAAACTGATGATTGGCTTTAGTTTATACACGTTTTTCTCTGTAAATTGAGTTTCCAAGCGCAGTCAGACAGAGATCGATTGCTCGAGATGCATGAACAAGGGGTTTTAAAAATCAAAAAGGGATGAGTCAAAGTTATAAATTATTATATCTTATATATGCAATATGCTATTATATATGTTTTCGATCCACCGGCTGAATGAAAACACAAACTCACTCTCTGCCAGTAGGTGGCGCTGGACCAGCAGAAATACAGCGATTACTCTGCTAATGAAGCTGCGTTTTTTGCAGGTAAACATCATAAAGTAAACAGTGTCATAATTCATCAATAATAAATCAATAGCGTGTCATAAATGTGGGCTGTTCATCATGAACTTCTCTGAGAGAGTCTGTAGAACGAGCATCAGCACGCACAATTAAATCATCGCCTTCTAAAGTTTAACATCACACTAAGCCGTATCACCATTCCTGTTTTTCTGAGCCCAAATTTAAGACCTCTTTCCTTAATAAGACCTTATTTTAAACACTTTGCTTATATACCGTTTGATTTTTGATGGCCTTAAATTTTATACAATAGACTTTTTAAGACTTTTTAGGGAAGTGTTAGGGTTGTCAAGCGATTAAAACTTTTAATCTAATTAATCGCACATCAAATGTGGCTGAGAAATTACCCCAAAAGATAATTTAATGTCATTATTGTGTTAAATGAGAAAAGCAACAAATAGATACTACAAAAGGTAGCTTAAGAAAAAAATAGGTTTTATTTGATTCAACACAGAATTTAGTTTCCAGAAAATTTCCAGAATTTTTGGAAACTTTCCAGGATCTTTGGGAAAATTTTCAAACTTTTGGAAAGTTTATGGAAATTTACAGGAAATTTTCAGCCCCTTTGCAACCCTAATTACACAAACACTTTTCGGCTTCAATGGCCATGAGGGAGAGTAAATTATGACAGAATTAGAATTTTTGGATGAACTATACCTTTAATGGGTTTTTCATTAACCCTCTGAGGTCGGCAAACGCGCCCCCGCGTTTTGCTGGATTTTCTTCACATTGTAGCACAATAAACTTAAATTACTCCGTCATTTATGGTCATACAGAAAAAAGAAATATAAAAAAAGAATCTGTGAAATTTCTACTTTTGTATGTGTCCACTTACAATCAAATCAAAACATTGTACTTTTGTAAAATAAAGAAAATAAACAGGGTGCGCGTTCTGCCCCTCCGTCGCGGTGAACTTATTTTTCTTGAGCACGTCTATAAACTGAAACAAAACGCAGCGAATACTTCACACATTTATGAGCCATATACCTTTATACACATTTAAGTGTGTACTTATAAATGATCGGATTCAAACTGAAAACAAATACTCTCTGTTTAAGTAATTTGTATAAAACCAACAGGATGTCCAGTATCTCAAACGCTTGCTAATTACTTTTAATTCGACCACGCCCACTCGCGCAAAAGAGATTCACATGCAAATCTCCACATGCAACGCGAACGCCCTCGTTACCTCAAACACAAAACACCAAAACACTTCAAAAGTCTCTGCTTTTCGTCTAGTTTGGAAGACGCGCTGTGAGCTTACATTGGATTTAACTCAGAAGAAGAAGAACGCGATTTGAAGACAAGAAAGATGTAAGGTAACAAATTCTTACTTATTAGTTTATGGTATTGTTACATAAACTTCACATTGCAGTTGAACTGTTGCTAGATATATGGTGAATAATATACTAATTAGATCCGTGTTTACTGTTAAATACTGTTTGTGGATATCTGTATGGGTTTCATGGCCTTATTTCAGGACAATTTTTTTTTGTATTTTCACAAACCACGCATAAATGTCATTATCTCAAAACTACAAACTTTTACACACATGCTGCTGATATATTATTGTAGCAGAGTTTGTGCTAAATACAGTCTAATAAGACTTTAGCCATGACAATGTCACAACAAGTAACAGAAATAAGCACAAATGTCAGAGCATGTCAGAACACCTCCAGGGCCAGAAAACAGCTCAGACCCCAGAGGGTTAACTGATCCCTTCAACAGGTTAGTTAGTGGGGCAACGGCAGATGAAAAATTGCAGCAAAAGTTCCTGTAATACCCTATCATACCAAGGAAGCGCATTAATTCTTTCTTAGTAGCAGGACGTGGGAATTTATCAATGGCCAGGACCTTCGCTCTCACTGACCGAACGTTCCCCTGTCCGACCACCTTTCCCAGATACACCACTGTAGCCTGAGCAAACTCACACTTTGCTAAGTTCACAGTGAGGTTTGCAGCCGCAAACCGCTCAAATAATGAACGTATGCGGGCAAGGTGGACTGTCCAAGACCACATCACCAATATACACAGCGCACCCCTCCAGTCCCGCAACGACTCGATTCATGAGCCGCTGGAAACTGGAGGGGGCGTTGCACAACCCAAAAGCCATTCTCGTATAGGATTAGAGTCCCGACGGCGTAATAAAGGCAGAGATCTCTTGTGCCCTAGGAGTAAGAGGAACCTGGTAATAACCTTTAAGCAAGTCAAATTTGCTCAATAACGAGCCGCCCCAACTTGATCAACACAATCTTCTATCCTAGGTAATGGATACGAGTCTGGTTTTGTTACACTATTTACTTTTCTGTAATCCGTGCAAAATCTGTACGTATGATCAGGTTTTTTGACTAACAAACAGGGTGAAGCCCAGCTAGAGTATGACTGTACAGCAAGACCATTGTCCAGAAGATATTGGACACTATCATCCAGACTTTTACGCTTATCAGGACCAGTGCGGTAAAACCTCTGACGGATTGGCTTCGCATCACCGACTTCTATGTATGCTCGATTAAAGTTGTGCAGGTTGGAGTATCTGAAAACAGACAAGGAAATACAAAGATTAAAGCTTTCAATTCTGCTTGCTGTTGCAAATCCAAATGATCTAAAACTCCCTCTAATTTGGCCAACATCTCTGAATTATTGAGACGAGCATGCAGCATGGAAACCACAGGGCCCTGCACATCATCCTCTAACTCTAGAGAGGCTACCGACGTGCTTGCCACGACCAAGACAGACGATTCTCCCTTACAACTAGGCGACTGTAACGATGCATAATATGGCTTAAGTAAATTGATATGACATAACTGTGTCGCCCGCCTACGGTCAGGCGTAGCAACCACATAATTGGTCTCTGACACTTGACAAACCACATTGTAAGGCCCTGAATACTTTGCACCAAAAGGAGAACCAGGTATAGGCAACAATACCACCACCTGATCCCCTGGGCTAAAGACACGAGCTTCTGCTTTACGGTCATAATTTCACTTCATTTTTTCTTTTGGCATCAGTCAAATTTTCAGTTGCCATTTTACATGCTAAAAGTAACCTGCGGCGGAAACCATACACATAACTGGACAAACTCTTGGGTGGTTCAGATGAATCCAGATCACTTGACAACACAGACAATGGGGTACGAACCTTGTGACCAAATACCAAATCATTGGGACTAAAACCTGTGCTTTCTTGCACAACCGCTCTAGCCGCCAACAATAGCCATGGTAGACCATCCTCCCACTCCCGTTCATCTCTATGCAGTATGCACGCAATAGAGACTTAAGAGTGGTGTGGAAACGCTCCAAAACCCCTTGACTTTGCGCATGGTACGCGCTACTAAAGTTGTGCTGGATACGCAGCTGTTTCAAAGCTGCTGCGAATGTTTTTGATGTAAAATTTGAACCCCGGTCACTTTGAATGATTCTGGGAAGACCAAATATTGAAATAAACTGCGACAATAATTTCACCACAGACCTTGTAGTAATGGTCCTCAAAGCATACGCAGCAGGATAGCGTGTCGCCTGGCACTGATGGTAAACAAATAAACACAGCCTGATTTTGACTGGGACAATCAATGATCAAATGCTCGAAAGGCTTACCAACAGACGGAATGGGCTGTAAAGGCCCATAATAAAGGCTTAATGACAACATTTTGCTTACCTGCCACCTGACAGACATGACAAGTTTGAACAAACCGTGCAACGTCCCTCTTTATCCGTGGCCAGTAGCAATGTTTTAACAATTGATTATATGTTTTCTTTACCCCAAAATGACCCGCTATTTCCCCATGAGCTGCTTTTAGTGCCACTTCACGAAACTTTTCAGGCATCACCATCTGCAAAATCTGATCCCTCACATCAGTTCCCATAGTAGGGGTCCACCTTCTTAGCAACAAGCCATCCTTCACAAAATAACAGCGATCTAAATTGTCATCTGCAGTCAAGTCAAAATATTTCTGTAAGCTCTGATCACTCTTTTGAGCCTCAGCAATGTTAAATCGAGACAAAGGTACTGGTAACTGCGGAATAAATACCTGAGCAGACTTGTGCTTAGATACATCAGACGATTTTGCATCCTGCTTATGCGCCATAACGCGCGTCAATTCAATTCAATTCAATAAATTTATTGCCATGTCAACAAGTTGATAGAAATTTGTCTTGGCACAACTCTCAGACATAAATAACCTAAAAGACAAACATCATAAGTACAAAAAAAACAGACAATGTTCAGCAACAATACCCAGCAAACAGGAGGACATTAGACCAAAACCAGCAGAAAAAAAACAATACCCCTCGGCAGAGAAAGTGCACAGTGCATAGGCCTACAGTTGATAAAGTGCTGCTACCAGTCAGTGCAAGTTCAGATGTCAGATAGCCAGAGGGTAAGTGCTGTCTCTAAAACGTGATGTGGAAGTCTCAATGCTCCTATATCTTCCTCCTGATGGAAGGAGATTAAAGAGATGGTGAGTAGGGTGAGAGTGGTCCGCTATGATGTTTTTAGCCTTTCTGATTATTCTGGTGGAGAAAAGTGAAGAAAGTGAAGGGAGACTCAGCCTATAATTTTTGATGCTCTGCGTACTACTCTTTCCAACCTAGTTTTGTCCTGAGCGGTTGTGTGACCGAACCAGACAAGCATGGAAAAAGTGAGCACGCTTTCAATAGTTGACCTATAAAAGTGGGTCATGGCAACTCGACTGACTCTAAACTTTTTAAGCTGCCGCAGAAAGTGGAGTCGCTGGTGAGCTTTACTGATCTTAAAATTAGTGTTGAGCTCCCATGATAAGGATTCCTGGATTGTGGTCCCCAAGAACTGGAAGGAAGTGACCCTCTCCACCTCCACCCCATTAATGGAGAGCGTAGGGAGGGGACTAGATCTTATAGTCAGTAATGTCCTGCAGCCCACGCCAGACACCTTTGATGTCATTTGCATATAGTTTATTTTCAAGCTTAGCTTTATAGGAAGCCTTGGATTTCAACACAGCTCGCTGAAATTCATATTTCAGCAATTTGTATTGTACCATATCACCACTCTTAAAAGCAGCCTGTTTTTTCTTACATAGCACTCTCACTACATTATTGAACCAGGGCTTACTGTTATTAAAGACATAAACAGCTCTTGTAGGAATACAAACACTCACAGAGACACAGAGCATGCCATAAAAGCCTCTGGAAAATCTTTTTGACACCTATCTGACTCATCCAATAAAGAAGCTCCAGTCTTAACCACAGGAGGTGGTGAGACCTGATCAGGAAAAACACGGTTATGAGCAAAGTTATTATCCACAATCAGATCATTCCCTCTATAGGTAAAGAAGGACGCACCGCAATGGTTACTTCCCCGCTCACAAAACCAGAAAACAACTGAATTTTGTGCAGCGGCACTGGAAATGACTGGAGACCAATTCCCCATATTAACACACAATTTTGGGTATCAGACTCAGACGAAAAAGGCAAGACAGATTGACAAATGAAACTTTCTGATGCACCCGTATCACGCAGAATTTTCACTGGAACACGATGTGCGTCTCCCACCAATGCCACAAAACCCTCAGTGACAAACGGTGCATAATCATTATACTAGATACAGGAAATTCAAGCTCATCACATTGTACATTGCTCAAACCTTTATCAATTGACACTGTACATTGTGCACGATTTTCTTAGCTTTACTCCCTGAGCGCACAGCAGGAACAGATGAGGTGCAGAGGCCAACTTTTCCTCCATCACCCTTCCCCCTATTACGCTCCAATAACAATTTTTCTTCCAATGATTTTTCCCAAAACAGTAGTTACAATCTGTTTTAAGATCGAAATCCGATGGTTTACCACGTGCAATTGAATTGGAAAACACAGATGTGTCCGTATTACCATGACTATAGCGACGTTCTTTGTAATTAATGTTAGAACACGGACTAAAATCACGAGCTGGAGTCTTGTGTATGAGAGAAAAATTATCAGCATCTGCTGCTGTTTTCATGTGATGTTCGCTAACATAAGTGGCTATGCGATCAGGCAAAGTGTTCTTAAGTTGTTCTAATATCATAAGATCACACAACTCATCAAAAGAATCAACCTCTTCAGCTGTAAGCCAACAATGAAAGAAGCTGGTTAATTCCCTAGCCCATTCAGCTTAAGTTTGCTTGTCTGATTTTTTCCATGATCGAAAACGCTGTCTATAAGCCTCACTTTATTAACTCATAACACTTTAACACAGCTGCCTTAACGCATCGATAGACCTTCTTTTCAGAAGACGGTAAAGCCACAAATGCCTTCTGAGCACGGCCAATTAACATAGTTTGTAACAATACAATTTTATCTCATCACTCCAATTTTGCTCAGTAGCAATATTCTCAAATAACGAAAAAAACACATCTGGATCATGCTCATTAAACTTAGGCAGGAACTTTATCATACCGGCCAGGCCACACTGCTGCGATTTGCCAAGTTTGCCTTCAGCTACTAATTGCAGCCTAGTACGCTCAATCTCACGTTCCTGCTCTAAATTGTTAAGCCTTTCCCATTCCAACTCACGATCTTTATCTTTTTGTACAGCTTCTAACCTTTTATGATCCAATTCGTTATCAAGCCTTCTTGAACTAATTCGTAATCTAATTTTTTTCATGTTAATTCTTGTTCCAATTCCAACGTCTTTTGTTTCACTTGCAAATCATGTTGCAGTTTTAACAATTCGACTTGCTGTTCAAATGCTAATACACTGGATTTTAGCTGTGAGCCTACAATCAAACTCGAAGTGGGCTCACTATCTGAAGTGAGCTCACTATCTGAACCCGACGTTCCCTGACTACATCGCTTCGGCAATTTCTCGTCAGGTAACACGTTCTTTTCAACCAAACACGCACGAATGAAGTCAAGCAGCTCATGCTTCTTAGCTCCCCTCGGCAATGTTACATCAATTTTATAGTGCTTGGACACACTATGCAATTGTTTAACATTTAACGCAGCAAGCAAAGCCACTGAAGGAGCAGCCAAAAACGCCTCAAGTGTACCCATTATTACAACTTAAATTACAAGTCACCAATCAACAATCAAACCAAGCTATGGTCTACAAATAAACACCCAATAGCAATATATCTAGCCAAGCAAACGGAAACTAGGCATATACTTCAACGTCTTTTGGGTTACTAAACAATTCCAACCACATAAATTAAATCGGGCGAAGCGGAATGCAGCTCACGTTACAGGATAACAACGGAGTTTCCCCCTAAACATTTACCCCCCTACTATTCTAACCTATCTTCACACTAAGCCCAAGAACAAGGCTAATTTACTCACCAATACCGATGGAATCGTACTGTCCCGACAAAAGTCAATTCAGCCGTGCTCCACGGCGGTGCCCTCGTCCGGACTTCACTGACCAGCAGCCTAAACCCACAACGCTGAAGCGCACTAATTGGGGATAAAACAGACTCCGTAAAATGCCATCCCGCAACATAAGTAGGCCTACAAACTCACTCCACCACTCAAACTAAGCAAACTAAATATGGTTGGTTAAATTGCTCTAATCTGCGCAAATACTCCCAATTTTTTTTCACAACCAAAGAACTAATTTTAGCGATCAAAATATTAAAGTAACATTCAATTCATTACCTGAACCTCGATGCGGAACTCCCCAACAAACAAACACAACGCATGCCAGCTGATTAGATTACTACCATCAGCTGATCACCGGTACGTTTCATTCACAAAAATGTGAACCAATGACGTAGCACTACCCACGCAACTAGACCTACACAATATTGCGAATTATAGTAGTCTACTTACAATTCGGGATCCAAACGGTCGGACGAGCCCCCATATGTCACGACTACCTGGCTCACAGTAGCAATGACATAGGGGAGACCACACCGTTTGTTAAGTTAAATCCAAAATAATTTATTAAAACATTAAATTATGCAATGAAATCATAATTTGAATCAATAAATGTATCAAGTCAGTAAATGAGAAACAAGAGAAAGCTTAGTCAAAAGTGTAGTGCAGATCAGTAAAGTGTAAACTATGTGTAATGCAAAAAAGGGAAAAAGGAGTAGGAGGGTGTTCAACTCAAGCCTGGAGGCCAGAGCAAAGCAGGGACGCGCAGCCCAGAGCAGAGAGAGAACAACTGGCAGGAGATGTTTTTAAACAGTCCCGCCAATCAGCTACTGTCAGATGGACCGAAAACAGACAGCTCCCCCTTCAGATTGGGGGGAGAAAGACGGCCCAAACATATTCTGTCCATGGTGGAGTGAGCACACCCAGCACGGCAAAGCCGGGCGTGACACACACACACATTCCAGCATTGCAATCTTGACATCGCAGCCTGTTCATTAACAGGAAGTCGGCTATTATGGGTTGTTTGGAAAGCATGCTGTGGAATTTGACATACTCCTCCTAGGGAATTCATCCAATCGCCACCAAACTCGGTCAGCATGAAGTCAAGACATTGAGGATGCTAAATTGCGGACGGATTTTTAATATCTCGAATGGTTTGGCCGTGGTGAGGAAACTCATTTATGGCGAGAAAATGAAACAGGAAGTGTGTTATAACTTCTGTATACATTAACTGATCTTGATGAAACTTCAGCAGTGTGTTCGTTGTATGAGGCCGATCACATGGATGTGACTATTGTGAGTCAAATTATAGCGCCACCAACTGGCAGCAGGAAGGGTGTCACTTTCAAAATGCTTTGAAATCACCCTCTTATGTTTGCCCGATTTGCTTCAAACTTTATGTGTATAATGTAAACAAACGGCAGATGTAGACCTGTGAAAGGATTATTGATATCTTAGATACTGTTGCCGTGGCAACTCATCAAACTTTAATATTCTTTTCGGATGCTTTTGAGACTCTTAAAGGATCATGCTAAATCCACTTTTTTAGCCCTTAAATGCATTTTGTTGTATATTTGGAGTGTTTAGAAGTACAGAAAAGTTGACATTATTCTCTTCAGGTGCTTCGTTGATATCTTTATATTCTGTTTTGGTCATATTTTTCAACCTGTTCCGATTTTTCTGTTCTCTATGACGTTTTTTGAACTATTACGTCACAGTATTTGCAGCGGAACTGCCAAATAAGGACACTGACTTCCGGCCCACCACTTCGAGCAATACGCCATTTTTATTTCTCGCTGCAATTTTGTAGTCCAAGCTAAAGGATGCAGAAGTTACGAGAGGGTAAGTTAAAATGTTCGGTTGTTGGATGTAGTAACCCACACGCTTCATTACACCGTCTAATGTAGATGAACTGATGAACCCACCAAACTTGTGACAGGGCGCATGTTTAACTGAAAGAACGAGCAGAGAGAGAGACACGGTCGCGCGCGCACTCTCTCTCTTCGGAGCCAGGCGAAAGTGTAAACAAGACTTCACCGTCTCTAAACTAGACCTGTCTTGCTCTCTCTCCCTCGCACATATTAATCAAAATAAATCGACACTGTGGTAAAAGGTCGGAAGACCAAAGTTTCATGTGTAAATACAGTAACACACCGATACATCCATATGAAGACGTTGTTCTGCAGGTTCGTCGTCTTCATTTTCATTTCGCTCCGGCTCTGGCCTGAACATGTAAGGCTGGCTGGACAAGTCTTCCGTTGTTGACATTTTGTTAATAACGTGTGAATAAAACGTTTCTGTGCCGCTAGATAATCGTATATCTGCTACTTGTGGGAACTGTGGCCAGAGGAAGGGCTGGACTAGGAGCCGTTGCAGCCCCCCGTTATGACAAAGCGCGGGGGAAGGAGCGGCGGCAACTGGTTCAGAAGGAAGTCAGAGCAGCTGTGGAGGAGGAGAGGACCAGCAGAGCAGTGGGGATGAGACAGCAAGGCGCATGGACTAGATGGGAGCAAGTTATGGAGAGGAAGATCTCGTGGACTGACCTCTGGAGGGCAGAACCACACCGCATCAAGTTCCTGGTCCAGGCGGTCTATGATGTTCTTCCCAGTCCATCCAATCTGCACTGCTGGGGCTTGACCGAATCACCAGCATGCCCCCTCTGCCAGAAGAACAAGGGGACCCTTGAGCACGTATTGAGTTGTTGCCCAAAAGCTCTGGGGGAAGGCCGATACCGCTGGCGTCATGATCAGGTGCTCAAGACTATCGCAGAGAGCATCTCTAGTGCTGTTTCCATCTGCCAAAAGTCCAGACCTAGGAAGCAAACCATCAGCTTCATTAGAGCCGGAGAAAAGCCAGGAACAAAGAAAGGAACATCAGGGCTTCTCCAAACTGCACAGGACTGGCAGCTGTCAGTAGACCTGGGCAAGCAGCTCAAGTTCCCCCAGCATGTAGTCAAGACCTCACTCAGACCTGACATAATCCTGGTATCTGAGGCAACAAAAAATGTTGTAATGCTGGAGCTCACCGTGCCATGGGAGGAGCGAATGGAGGAGGCCTTTGAGCGGAAAAAGGGGAAATATCAGGACTTAGTCAGCGACTGCCACGAACAAGGCTGGAAGGCAAGGTGCTTGCCTGTAGAGGTAGGGTGCAGAGGCTTTGCTGGACAGTCCCTCTGCAGGGCATATACTGCACTCGGCATCACAGGCGAAAGGAGGAGAAGAGCCATCTGTAACAGCACAGAGGCAGCGGAGAAAGCCTCTAGGTGGCTCTGGATTAAGAGAGCGGAACCGTGGTTGAGCTGCCAGGGCACAAGCTGAGGCTTGATCAACCTCAGCTGGGTCGCCTGAGTGAGGGTGTCTGATGTTCGAGAGACCCGAAACACCCGATGACCTCAGGATACATCACTGATGATGTGCCCTGGTCCGCATCAGAAGATGTATCAGTACAACAATGTTACTGCTGAATAAAGATCTTGCTTATCTCATTCTTGCTCTACCATTTGTGACAGTTAGTGTAGGCCTTTTAATGTGAAATCTGATAATGTCTTGATTTAAAAACTACAATAACAAATCATTTCCATTGTCATTTTATTATTAATTATTATTTTTAATAGGACAACATACATGATAGATATGATAGAACAGTTTACGCATTAATTATCTTTAATTGCAAAAAACAGTATAAAAGTCTCCAATGCAGGGTAACACAGAAGGGCTTATTACATCCTGTGATGTAGTTTGTAGTGTTTTGGGGGCAGTCATGTGTTTTTGTTTTGGAAGGGCTCCGGCAAGCGTGAACAGTCAAAAGTTCCGAGCTCTCTGTGCCAAACTTTAAATAGGAAGCAGTTAACGTATCTTTAAGCAGTTAAGATATCTTTGACCCGTTCACGTGTGCTTGCTTATGACGGCCAGTGGTGGAAAGAGTACTGAAAAAATATCAAGTAAAAGTACCATTACATTCCAAAAAATGTAGTGTGAGTGAGTAAAAAGTACCTGTCCAAAAAACTACTTGAGTAAGAGTAAAAAAGTAGCTAATTTAAAAGTACTCATCATGAGTAGTGAGTAGTGCAGATTCTACCCCCTTATAATAAACACTGTGCACTACAATTCATAAATAAAAAAAAACATTGTAAACACTGTAATTCACATTATGTTTTGTTCTTTGTGAGAAAGATTGAAGAATATCTATCATCCATCTTTTTTTAAATGCATCAAATCAGTACACTCATCACCACTTAAATCATATTGTTTGGAAAAAAAATGCATTTAAAATAGGCATAAGGCCACTGAGCCTGAGCATGCTATTGTTGCACATAAAATATCAATGTTCATAACTGTGCAAAGAATTCAAAAATCTTTAGAAACTCGTATGATAGATCAGCATCACACACCATGAAATGGGTTAAATAGAGAGATTAAAAAATACCCAATTTCTCTCCAAAACGGTACCTCACCTATTGCACTGAAAAAGGCTAAGATAGTGAGCTAACACTAATTATCTGTAATTCCATGGCATTAGGCCTAAACATGTTACAATTTAAACGTAAATGCACATTGATCTAGAAGGGTGGCATCATTCCTTACATTTTACAAGGCTACATTTACTCACATTGTAATGTTGATAATATATTTTTTAAGGAAAATTGTGCATTAAACAGAGAAGTTATATCCAGGAAACTTTTACATAAGAAACACATACACACACACACACACACACAAACAAATGCATGTCTCTTTGTAGTCTCACTGAAGCTGTTTTATCAGCAGCATCCATTCCACACACATAAAAACAAAAGTTGAACATGAAAAATGATTTTGCACAAGTGCACTTGCCAAATGAAGACAGATTTTATGAAATGGATCAATCAAAAAACGTTGTTTATTAACGAGCTGTAGTCACGCACTGACAGAAATGCAGTTCAAGTTAACGCCATGGTTTATAAGGTGCACTGATACTGAATCTGGCTGCATGGCGAGCGCGAGACGCGGCAGTGCACAGATCGTGACGCGCGTCTCTCTATATGTGATTGTGAAGTAAATGGGAGCGGGAATTCACCGCATTATGAACTCGTCACGCAATACCCCCAACCTCACACCAAATGTTAGGCCCTGTAGATAGCCCAGCCTATATAAATATCCTATTAAGCAGAAATGTACCTTAGCATATTAGAGGAAGACGCTGATATCTGGATTGAATTGATGCTTGAAGAATGCACTTCCACAGCAGTCACGAGTAACAGAATAGGCGGTTGAAGTTTGTTTTATGCTTAATTTGATTTGATGACAGTCACGAGACTACTCGATCCAATCACGTTTATGGATAAAAATAAAAATTAAATAATCATGTAACGAGTAACAACCACAAACAGAAGGAAAATAGCGGAGTAAGTACCGATATCATACATTTAGTGTCTGCTGAAACGTCACTAAATAAGTGTCTGTCCAAATATAAAGTAAATGTATGTGTGGTAGAACCACACTTTATGTAAAATACATAAGGATTCTAAATAACGATAATAATAATAAAATACAACACTTCAGTTGTGTTTTTAATAACCTTTTAATAATGGATTTATAATGAGTGCCTTTCTTGCTTTGTCAAATGTTTGTTGGATAAATTAAACAACAATATTGTTGTTGTATTTCTTTGGATAGTTAAACATTTTATTAAATTTTTTTTACTTTTTTTTAAGCATCATAATAATTTGAAAGCAGTTACCTTATATCTGCAGGTAAAGTCTGTGTGGAACAGCTGTCGTCGATTCAGCTGTCAAGTTGAGAAGACTTATGCACTGTTTGATAACTGTTTCCTCATATATCTACATTTCCTGAACCTGCCACACTTTTACTTTCATTTCTACATAAGTGTGCTATGAGAAAAGTTTCTATTTCTTCTAAAAAAAATAAAATAAAAAAATAAAATAAACAGCATAAAGGAAATGTTGTAAAAAAAAACAGCATAAAGGAAATGTCACGTTGTTGTCAGTTTACATTGTCTACATGTTTCCAGAGCTCCTTACTGTGTTATTCTGCAATTGTTGATGAAGCAATGAACATGTGAGCATGAATTATAAAGATTTGGATTACAGCAAATACAAGATATATTTTTATGATCATTGTATGTTGTGTTTTTTATGGTCACTGTCCCACAGAAAACAAAATGATGTAGGGAACAGCCGAGCACAATAACACTTTTTGACTTTCTCAGTTTGTGTAAATCCACACTGGGTTTAGAGAATTAATTTTATTCATTAATTTCACAAGTCTAATTGAATTATGTACTTTTTTTAAATTATTGTTACAGTGTTTACTTTTTTTCTTTATTTACCCTGAAAAATAGAAGTAAAATGTGACAACTGTTACAAGACAGGAGGGATAGACACACAGATGCAGGTAATGAGGGTTTATTTTGAACAACCAGATGAGTGATTGATAAGTCAAGGTGAAGGTAAGTGGGTGAGTAGAATATCCAGACGATACAGACTTGAATGACTCAGTTCATTTTCTTGTAGATGGAATTCGGATGGAGACACACATGAACGAAGTAGACTCGGGAGAACACACTGGAGACGAGGAACAACGATGAAGACTTGGAGAGACAACAGGAGACATGTAAACAGCATTGGCGTCCTAGAGGTAAGCACAGCGTTAGCATCTTGATGCAAACAATACCGGACAATGACTGAGAGTGAGAGTGGGAGTGGGGCTTAAGTGCCAGAGGTAATTGCTGAACTGATGACGTGCAGGTGTGTGTGATCAGTACTCAGGAGAGGGAGTGCGCTGTGATTGAGTGAGGGTGGAGTCTGGAGTGATTGTGACAACAACATGCCCCATAGCTGGGGCACATTTTAACATATGAGGGGCATGTTGTAACATGACCATATGACAGCTTAAAATGGTATCTGATCTAATGAAAAAAAAATATATATATATCCAAGACAAGCTAAAATATTTTGCAAATATAATTAACTTTTTAAAATAAAATAATGCAGTTTTTTAAGAATTAAAAATAAACTAATTTTGGAGTTTTAGAGCTCCCCCCACAGCTTCGGGATAGATATTTGACAACACTGTTGTAAAAACTCGTTGGTGATTCTCAGGCACCAGAGGCTAGTAGATCAACGACATCAAAGCAGATGGGACGTTCTTTAAAACGTCTTCTTCATTCGGGTTCGGACAGCGTGAGGGAGCGCAATAATGACAGCATTTTAGCAGATTTCTTTTGGCCGTAAAGCAATTGTTTACATCGCAAGACCTGATATCACGCGAGACTTCCTGACGCGGCGGCCGGCGACCCGCCGGCTCAAAGTTGCAAGTGCGTATTTTCCGCTCACGGGCACCAGGGGGGTGCGAAACGACCACCATTCAACCCGAAATAAGTAATAGAAACATTCCAATGACTCCGAAGCTGTTCAGTTAAGGTAAAAAAAGTTACTTAGATCACCTTTAAATATATTACAGGCCACATTCATACAGCCGCAGCATGTGGTTGTTAGTCATGTATTTGAGTTACAGTGCGTACAGTGCGAGGGATATGCTCTGCTAAGGCGTTTTGTACGCCTTTCGGTAACTTACAGCGAGGGAGATATGAGCTGTGTGTGATCTAAAGGTTCTAAATCTAATCACTGTTCTCCACCAGATCAGCTTCTATCAGTTTTGTGTTATCCACAACTTAATGGATTGAGTTTGCAGAGTTTTACACGCTTGGGACCACCCTTTTGTTGTGATGGTATTGACCTTAAAGGAACACGCCGACTTTTTGGGACTTTAGCTTTTTCACTGTGTCCCCCAGAGTTAGATAAGTCCATACATACCCTTCTCATCTCCGTGCGTGCCGTAACTCTGTCTGACGCACCCACCGCTAGCCTAGCTTAGCACAAATACTGGAGGTAAACGGCTCCATCTAGCCTACTGCTCCGAATAAGTGACAAAATAACGCCAACATTTTCCAATATACATGTTGTGATTTGTATAGGCACATTTCACTCAGCCTATATCAATTATTTGGAGCTCCTCACAGTGTGGCAGGGGAATCCACTTCATGGAGACTGGCGCCTCCATCTTCAGGTAGTCTGCTGTGGGGGAGATTCGGCCAGGCAACCGTCGATTTCTTAGCCTATCGCAAAAATGCCCATTGTCCTGTGTTTTTCTCGTTAAAGGACGAGGATGCCCCCCTTAGTTTGGACGCATTAGCCTATCCATAGAGTGCTGCTCTACGCATTTCCTCCCCTTTGCTCATAAAGCCGACTCTGGCCAGGGTGAGAGAACTGAGCCTGACTCTGATTTTGATAGCACCCAGATGGCCCAAAACACCTTGGCTCTGCCATGACTGATGCACCTCTGCTGCATGCCCAAGCCAAAAGGGAAATTTATCCCCCTCATCCAGACAGTGTTGCCCTCTGAGCCTGGCCCGCAAGAGCGTGAACTTAAACACATTGGGGATAGCCTCATGTGTTGTTGCCAAGTGTTGCCTCAATGTGTTGTAAGTGGTGTGTGTTTAAGGAATTGTGTGAAGGGCACCAGTTGATATCACATCAGTGCTCGGTTTCAGATTTTTTTTTCTATGTTTTTGGTGGAAAATCTTTTTATACTATTAAAGTTTATTTAACGGCTATCACTGCATGTCATGTTAGGTTTGACAGCACTATGGTGGGTTATACATATTCTTAGATTTATAAAGGGCGCATACCGTTCTCTTTCAGTCACAATTGCAAGAGTGGTTTCAGAGTGGGAACCATGAAGACCATGGACTTCTCCATGGTACTGGAGGCATTGTCTCAACAGCCATTTGAGGCCCTATGAAATATTCTCCTTAAGCTCCTGTCTTTCAAGACAGCTTTGCTAAAAAACTGTTTTTTGTTTTCCTGGGCTGGTTTTTCTCAGGCCCAAGCTGGCATTAAAGCCTAAATGCTTCCCAGCGTTCACATGTAAGGTGATTGAGCTTTACGCTTTGCACTCACCTCCATGGAGGATCAGGACGATCTGTGTTCAAAGATCAAGAGCAATCAGCTCTTCCTCTCTGAGGGAACCCCATTTCTAAGCAATGCCTCTCTAATTTGCTTGTGGAAGCTATTTCTATGGCATATGAATCTATGGGAGTGCAGCCTCCAGGGGGCCACAGAGCACACTCCACTAGAGGTATAGTATGGCTGCCTCTTGGGCTCTGTTTAAGGGAGTTTCCTTGCAGTGTGTCAACTCCCAAGAATGTGCAGCAGACCCGAATTAACTCGGACAAATGTGCACAAAAGTTTTAAGTAATGCAGTGCAAAAAAAACAAAAAACAAACACAAAATAACAACAAATCTCAAGACTTCTGGAACAATATCCTTTGGACAGACGAGACCAAAATGGAGAAGTTTGGCCAGAATGCTTTGGCCAAAACCAAACACAGCATATCGGCACAAACACCTCATACCAACTGTCCAGCATGGTGGTGGAGGTTGATTATTTCGACTTGAATCGACCATGAACTCCTCTGCATACAAAATTTTCTGGAGTCAAATGTGAGGCCATCTTTCTGACAGCAACAGAAAAATGATCCCATGTACTCCAGAAAATCTACAAAAGAATGGCTGAAAAAGAAAAGAAGAAAGCTGTTGCAATAGCCCAGTCAAAGTCCTGACTTCAAGCTGACTGAAATGTTGCGACAGGACCTTAAGAGTACTGTGTATAAACAAATGCTCATAAACCTCAATGAATTGAAGCAACACTGTAAATAATACTGGGCCAAAATTCCTCCAGAACAATGTGAGATACTGATAAAGTCATAAGAAAATTATTAGGGCTGGGCAAAAAATTAATTTTTCGATTAATCGTTTTTTTAAATGTGGTCGATTCAAAATCGATTCTCAAACGCCACGAATCGATTTTTTTCCATAATTTATTTATCTATTACCCAAAAGCCAATATTAGTTTTCCTCCACTGTTCATAGGATTACAAACTCAATTTTATAGTTAATGCTGTGAGATTTTATGTTTGTTTTATCTTAATCATAAAATAACCTCAACTAGTGCTGCACGATCAGCGGTAGCCTTCCTGAGAAAACGTTTTGGAAAAGACGGGCTATGGACCCAACCAACTCTATAGGAGGGGAGGGGAGAACTCCCACACATGGTACAACCCATGCAGAGGCTGCGCGCTGCGGTGTCAAGATGCGGAACGTGTGTAGCCTAATCTAACTAACGTGACAAATGTGAAGAAAAAATAAATAAATCCTCGACCGGCCCAAAAGTGAAGCGGCCCACCGGGAATTCTCCCGATTCTCCCGATTACCCACCCCGGGCCGGGTACAATCCATGTGTCATTAGTGTGAATTTTATCTTGTTTCTTTGATTTGTTGGTGTTTTTGTGTGTTAAAAAAAGTTGGATATTTTTGTTTACAAATAAAGTTTTCTATTGCTTTTACTTAACTTATGTCTTATACCTGACTCAGCCGTAAACAAACCTGTGAGCCTTGCTCTAATGTGAAGGGCGTTTCCCTGGAAAGCGGCCCAAGGGTTGCGTACTCCACAACTAGGAAGCAGCCAACCTTATTCTGTAGTCTGTTTATCCATGTTAATGTGTGTGTGAAGGTTAAGAAGAATTTAATCAACATTTTAGTACCCCTCCAGCTATAACTGCCACAGAAAAGGGTGTGAGACATTCCCACTCATTCCTAAGGTGTCTGATATCCTATACTGTATACCCCTAAACCTAACAATTTCTCAATATAAAATACACAACAGGTAGATAAAAGTAAAGTCACAATAACTGATCCAAGAATAACAAATATTTAGAGTCTTCCGAGGCCAGACAATTGCTTTAAGGAACAAACCCAAAACTGATCACAGTCTCCATCCACCGTAACCCTCCAATCTTCAACACATTAACAAATCACCATCTGAAGAAGCATTACGTCAATTTCATCATTAAAAAGCCATTGGCTCTTGTGGCTGATTGCCACATGCTAATATTCGGATTCATTTTTGAGTTGGATGAGGCTGTGTTCATGGAGCATAAACTCTATCACTCTGTTCCTCACAAAATGTTATTGTAGGGCTACAGATATCAATATACACCCAAATTCCAGAAAAGTTGGGACGTTTTTTTAAATTTGAATAAAATGAAAACTAAAATACTTTCAAATCACATGAACCAGTATTTTATTCACAATAGAACATAGATAACATAACAAATGTTTAAACAGAAATTTTACAATTTTATGCACAAAATGAGCTAATTTCAAATTTGATGCTTGCTACAGTTCTCAAAAAAGTTGGGACGGGGGCATGTTTACCATGGTATAGCATATCCTCTTCTATTCAAAAAATTTGAAGACGTCTGGGCATTGAGGTTATGAGTGTCTGGAGTTTTGGTGTTGGAATTTGGTCCCATTCTTGCCTTATATAGGTTTCCAGCTGTTGAACAGTTTGTGGTCGTCTTTGACGGACTGTTCGTTTAACGATGCGCCAAATGTTCTCTATAGGTGAAAGATCAGGCCAATTCAGCATTGTGTTTGTGTTTACCGACAGTGGTTTCTGAAAGTATTCCTGGGCTCAATTAGTAATGTCATTGACACAATCATGCCGATGAGTGTTATGCACTGTAGATGAAGAGATTTGCAAAGCGTTTACATTACGACACTGTTCAGTTGACTTTAAAGGTTTCTCACCAAAAGCATTGGGTTACTGGCCGTGTGGGTTAGCAGATTCTTTTGGTGCATTTTCTCTTGCATTGTTTGAGGAGGGAGAGCTGGTTGCATGATGTTAAGTTAAGATCTGTGATATTTCTGCATCTCGGTTAAGATGCATCTTATAATTGAAAGAAATTAGTGAAGTGAGTCAATTAACATTTTGTAAGATTCTGACATTATCACTTGCAACTCGTATCTGAGAGCTAAGCAGCCGTCAAAGTGAACACAATACAATGTTTTTTTGTTTTTTTTCCCCTTTCAGGTTTTGAAACTTGTATTTTTTGTTTCTCCCAGTCAGGTTTTGAAACCTGTATTATGTTACATGTATGTCTATACTGAGCAGAAGTTTAGGCATGTTTCTCAGCTTACACACCTACATGTCCTGTCAAGACCCAGTCAACGCCCCTTTGGTGTTTTTGTGCTTTAAAAGGCAGCTCTGCACACCAAGTAAGACACTGTTCCCAGCAGAATCACAGGAAGCTACTTCAGAAACACTTGCCTTCTCCAGCCTCTCTCTCCTCGAGTCATCATTCAAAATGAGCAAGATCATTGTTTATAGCCAAGAGGGCTTCCAGGGCAGATCAGCTGAATTCAACCAAGATGTCAGCAACTTAGAAGAGAAGGGCTTCAACAACGCCATCGCCTCCTTAAAAGTCATGGCAGACCATGGGTGGCGTATTATGACAAGGATTTTGCTGGAAGGATGTGGGTGTTTGAGGAAGGAGAGTACGCCACCCGTGATGACAAAGGCCAGTTTTCTTCCCTCAAGATGGTCTCAGCTGACCTGGCCAACCCTGAAATCAAGCTGTTTGAGCACGCTGACTTTAAAGGAAGAAGTGTGACCCTACACAGAGAATTCAATCTCCATGACATTGATTTCAGTGACATAGCTACTTCCCACATAGTGAACAGAGGAGTCTGGGTGCTGTACGAGCACACCCATCGTCGGGGTGCCCAGCTTATTTCTTTCCCTGGCTTTTGTATTCCCAACTATGGGCGGCTCTCCTTCAACGATGTGGCCAGCTGTGTGCGTCCCTTGCGTCTGTGGCCATAGACAGCATCATTCAAAGAACACTTTCTGCAGCTGTATACGAACCGGATCCCTTTTGGAAAGAATGAGGGAGGAGGTGGGGAAAGACTGATCTTGACCAGAAACGATGACTGTGACTCCAATAAGTCTGAAGAAACTTCATGCAATTGGATTCAACCTTATCATTTGAGGAAATCTGTGTAAAGACATTAACTGTACATGTTTATTTAAAACATGTTACATAACATTTTATTAGAAAAAGTTTTAAGATGCTGGTTGTTTAGCTTTTCATCAGTAGTGATCAGTATCAGTTAACATATGCAATGAAATAGTTTTGGAACAGTTTCTACTACAGATCCTATTGTATTTGGATGTGTTTCCCCTGTTTGATGAGGGTTTTTGATTCACATTATGCTGAGAAAGAGACAACAAATGCTATTTTACCCTGTGTCAACTCAGAAAATAAAGACCAAATATTGTTATGTTCCTTGTTTCAATTCTCTTTTTTCTACATTTACATTTAGCTTTTATCAAAAGTGACTTACAGTTGAGTAATTCAAATGAAGTAAGTCATCTAAATAAACAGAAGTGCTATAGACCCTTTTACTGTTTGTACACAATGATGACGTAGCAACGTATGCGCGCGCATTTGCCAAAGGAAGTATGGCGAGAATCAGCAGCGTGTCAAGCTACGCGAGCGGATTAACCAACACAGACAGAGAAAGTTATTTAAAAAAGTTGACTTTATCAAATGGTATCCGGCTACCAGATCCGTGTACTATAGTGGAGTGGATAGAAGACGTTAGCAGATGGCCAAATATACAATGGCCAGATACGTATTTAGTTGAGAAACCGAGCGTGTACACCCGAGAGAAATTACGAGCATATAAATCACTGGATTCTTATGAATACGTTGTCTGTGGTCATGTACAGAACGTCAAATACCATGACATAGACTCAGAGTTTTGTGTGTTGAAATCAGAAATTCTTCCTAGTCAAAGACAAGGACACAAGACAACGATGTATGAGGCTTGGGTTATAATCAACCAACGAGAGAACTACGTCCTCACGGCGAACTGCACCTGTATGGTGGGGTAAGTAGGCTATTATTTGGTGTTGTGGGCTTGTAGTTGACATACAAAGATGAATTATGCTTCAGTGTTACTGTCCTTTCAGGTTTAACTTAGGCTTAACCTACTTTCCTTTACATATTCTCATATGTTCTCATAACCAGGGTTTGAAACTACAATTTTCACGAAATACACAGTGCCAACAGTGTTCAAAATGTCAGCAGCCAGCCAATATCATTCAGTTACATTCAAAACCTGTTTAGGCTTAGGTCGTATACACGCGTAGTAAGTCAGATGTTTACTTACTTCATAGTCCGAGACGAAATTTGGCTGAAAGCAAATGTTACTTCAAGCCCTGGTCATAACATTATTAATAAGCCAGTAAGTTTATTATGTTTTTGTGAAATTTCATGCTGCAGTCATGCAGCTGCAATATTATTCAAAGTTAAGCTCTATGTTAGGATGGAAAGGACTGAGAAAGCAGCAGTTACATCTGGAGTGTGCATGTGGAAAGACATCAGCAGGAAAGAAGTCAGACCAGCTCCATTGAGGGAAATCAGCTTCCACAAAGCAAAGAGGCTAGACAGGCAGCTTCAAGCACTTTAACATCTGCTAGGAAAAATAGTATCACACCCAGAGGCATGTAATAGTTGACAGCCTAGATAAGCTTCCTATTGCCATAGTGTTTTGACACCATGATGTAGCATGAGAAAGGTGTAACTTGGTGATGCAGACATGAAAATGCCTACAGACAGTTTAATTTTTATCAGTATAATTTATGTTAGTTTGAATAGGTCTGCGTTTGTCTTCAGGTTACTTATTTTTAGAAATTACATTTGTTTGTTGTATATTGTACACCTGTGTGTTTAAAGCTCTGATGTGAACATTATGCCTACCAAGGAACTACCTTTGTACTAAATTAGATATTACTTCCTGCATAGCTACTTGTTAACTACGGACCATTATTCTAAAGTGTTACCGATTAAATTTAGGACTGGGAAATGTTCTGTATTGTGTTATGAATCTGGTCCATATTACCCAGACCTACATTTATTGTTTTCCTTAATTTTTCCCTACATTCATTCTTTTCAATCATTCTTTCCTACATTTAATCTTATTCTTCACCCAGACCTACATTTATCCTTTTCCTTACATTTTATGTTGTTGTTATTGATTGCTATGTGTTGACGCACTTCTGTTTAAAGTTTTATTTTGTAATGCTATAGTACTTTAATAGTAACTATGTTGCTTGCATACATTGCAATTAAACTACTAATAACAATTACAAATGAAATTGAAAAGCACTGTGATTTGTTGAGATAATCTTGGGGGAAGTACATTATACACACCAGTGGCAGCCAATGTTGGAGGTTTATTATAATGCATTGTGTTTCATGTACAGTAAATACGTTTTACAAATGTAAATCACGTTAAAACTAATACATGGTAATGTGTTACTCATTTGGAAACAACACTCTTACAGAGGTTTGTGAGGGCACCACATACAGTCACAACATCGTCTAGCATCCTGCGACACTGGAATAACTGTTTGCAAAATCTTAAAGTTTTTCCACCGACCAATAACTCGCTCCACATGGATTCTCACACGAGAAAGTTGTCTAGTGTGTCAACTTCCTGTGCAGAAAGCTGCTTTTTTCCTTTTGTGAAATGAGGGATACGAAGGGTTGCACCATAAGCTGCAAGCTCGTCTCTGACAATCACTAATGTAAACGAGGATTACTAGAGTCCAATAATGCTTCATCTGCAAATAACACACACACACAGTTTGTTTACTAGCCAAATCCAACACCAGCTTATGAAACTAGCTGCATGTGGTCATCAAACTTCAGCTGCATTGATAAACTACACCGTAGGCTACAGACAATCAATAATGTAAACCATGCTTTCCATTAAACTCAAGAGTACATAGATAAACTTACCTGATATAAAGTGGGCGCTGCAGACGCGAGCATTTTTTATTATGTCCTCGCTCCAATCAACACGTTTAATCGCCTGCAGCCACAGGCGCCGCGGTTCTTCTGAAACGGCCGTGATCCTGTCGGAATCCTATAAAACTTAAGCCCCTTGGTGGAATATCGATTAGTGCAACTGTAAACGCAACAACCAGACATTTTGATGCTGAGAAACCGTTTTGATAAACTTTCGGAGTTGCTAACGCGTTAGAGCCAGTGGGGAACAACACCACTTCCGTTGCCAAAATGCGCGCGCAACTATTTGATCACGTGGGCTGTAAAAGGGTCTATTAATACAAAGTGTCAGCCATCGTTCAACCTAGAATAGGGAGGGATTAAGGAATAGTGAGAATCCCTGAATTTAAGGGAGAGGCAGGATGTTTGGAATAGACCAGTAAGAACTGACAGTGATGAAACGAGACACATTGATAAACTGCTTTTATATTTTCCGAAAACAACATAATATTTGAATATAATGTAAATATGAAACCCTCTAAGTCAGTGTCCTCCCCAAATGTCTCTGCGTTGTGTTATTGGATGAATGAGGAGGACACCAAGATCGTAGTTGTCGCAGCAGTGAAGCTTTCGTTTTTATTAAGCTCTTTATCTGCATCGGTCACCATGCAGCAACATCTCCACAAACATCACACAACTGCAACAGCTTTCCACAAGAAATATAACTGTGTTAGTTACCAATCAACATCAAAATAGCAATGCATACAAAATTCTAAAACAAAAATAATAATATAGTTGTGGCTGCAGTTAAATTAACCTTAAATCAGAGGGTTCTCAAACTTACTAAAACACTGGAAAAATTACTTTCATCATAGGACAAATAAAATTAAATGTCAATGCATCTAAAATACAAACAATAAACCCCCCAAAATACCCATATAAACCTTAATACAATATACAGAAAATATACCCCACCACATGGAATTTACAAAATACCAAATAATATTACAAATAGGAACCCATCCATCAAACTTAATCACACATATACATTATTAAACATCTTTAACAACAATATATTTCTACAAATAACATGGATGGCCAAAATAATCATATAACTAAAATAGATATATCAGAGAACAGTGATACCCCTGTAGTAGAAGTGTAGTTTGCAGTTTTGTTTAGTAGAACTGACTAAACAACACCTCCACCCATGTAAAGAAGGGCTCATAACATTGTAATGCTTTATCTATCATTAATGAATGTTATTTTTGTGAGTAAAGCGCGTCCACACATGAGTAACAGAAAAGATGCGTCTCATTTCAATCCCTATATTGTGAATCAGTTCATTATAAACACGAGTTCGATCGCTGATAAGTAGTTTTGAGAGAAAATTAGATTTTCTAAACTCAGAGTCAATTAAACCAAATGTTTTGCAAAATGATTCACTTTCAAAGTGCTTGAATCACCTTAAACACGGACGACCCTGCTGGTCAAACGTGTAAATACAGCGAGAACAACAAACACAAACAGGTGAAATGACAACTTTTACTTAGTGTAATCTATTAAATGTCATTTAAAAGTTATTAAATTCCAAATATAAATCAGACTAAATATTAATTGTCAGTTATAATGCTTTTAGTCTAATAAGGTCACTTAAGTCCATTAACTCTCTCTCTGACTGACTTTCTTACCAGTGAACTGAACTACTGAACTAGATCTGATCGAGACGGACCCAGAGATTAGTTTTGATTGTTCTACTTGCTGTTATTCTCATCTTAAAGATGGCGTTTATTAAAGAGGAGAGTGAAGACGTGAAGTTTGAAGAAACGTCCAGAGTGAAACATGAAGATATCGAGGAACAAACAGGTTGGTTTCATTCTCAAAGCTGATCTCAGTCATTTTCCACCGTCGGGCCTGAAGCTCCACAGCGCTTCACTAAAACACACCTCTCTGGAACAACGTCACACAAACCCATCATTTCACCAACAAATGGAAGTTTTATCAGAAAACGAATCAGAAAGAAATCACTGGAAACAGTGGAGATCGCAAAATGAACATGACAAAAGTGGCCGTTTGTTGGCATTATTGTTGTTTACCTAAAGATTTAAAACCCAAGCATCGATGTTTTACCACAGTTTTACACTAATAAGTGATACATTGACCATAATAAATGTATTTATGTCAAGATTGCGCAGGTGACCTCATCTCATTTGATCATAATCAGATGAAAAATGCTGAGTGTATCTTTTAATTTATTTTAGAACACCTAGTAAATGTTAAAATACTGGGGATACATCTTTTCGGATGCTTCAATCTGTTGCAGTCTGCTTCATACTCGGACATATCTGATGTAGACTTGGACGAAAAGATCAGGGACCTAGTGGCTGGAAATGAGCAACTTGGATCAGAGGCAGTTCGAGCACAACTGAGGGCAGAGGGACTTCTGCTTCAGAGATGCAGAGTGAGGAGCAGTATGCGTCGTGTCAACCCAAGGGCTGCAGCTTCAGAGCAATGTGTCAGCGACTACGTATAAGGTCCTATTGTGTCACAGGCCCCAATTCTTTATGGCATCTGGATGGAAACCACAAACTAATATGGTAGTTTTTTTTTCATGTTACTTTATCTTAAATATTTCATTATGCCTAAACCACTCTATTCTTTTGTCTTTTTAGATAAACACCTTTTTGCCATACTTTTAATTAAAAATTGTAAGTAAATACGTATTAAAAGTTTAAACTTAATAATTGAGCAATTCATTCATTAAATTTATGATTGCTAAAACAGGTTGTTTAGATTTAGTTAAATGCCCGTTAATGGATGTAAAACAATGCTGATGTAGCACATCAAATGCACAACCTGGTAGTATATTTTGTTGTCTACAGCTGTTATGTTCAACTAAGTTATGTATTTGTGTTGATTAGATGGAGGATAGTAATTCATGGTGCCATTGATGGCTATAGTCGTCTCATCACCTTTCTCCGTGCTGCCAACAACAGTCGTAGCAGCACTGTCATGGATTGTTTCTTGGATGCCATTTCCAAATATGGAGTCCCTTCCAGAGTAAGGACTGACCATGGTGGAGAGAACAACGCTGTGTGCCTGTTCATGAACTTGTTCAGAGGCACTGACCAAAGTAGTGCTCTTAGAGGAAGGAGTACCCACAATCAAAGAATTGAAAGACTTTGGGTCGATCTGTGGCGTGGGGTGTCAAATGTGTACTATGACCTTTTCAAGTTTCTTGAGAGTGGGGGCATTGTGCATGTAGATAATGAAATGCACATGTGGGCTCTGCATCATGTCTACATCCCAAGAATTAAGACTTGACAAATTTCTCACGCCAGAGGAACAATCATGGTCTGCAAACCGAGAGACATCAGTCGCCCCTGCAAATTTTTGTCCCGGGGTTGCCTGGCACAACAGAGGCAGCCGAGTACTGCAGTGCAGGAGATATTTGCAGCAAGACCCTCAGGCTCCAGTGGAGGAGAGGGTAATCCAGCAGAGCAAGTTGGTGGTGAGGGTAGCTCGTACCAGATGTACCTCATGTGCTTTGGCCTGAACGGGTTACTTTACCTCCAAACCAGTTCACTGTGACTGATGCTGAGATGCAACAACTCACTGAACAAATTGATCCACTTGGTGGCCCCCGGGAAAATCTTGGAGTAAATGTCCTTAAAGATGTACTTTCTTTTGTGGAAAACCTAAGACCTTAAAATGACATTTAAAGGAATAGTTCACTTCAAATAAAAAATTCTGTCATCATTTACTCACCCTCAAGTTGTTTAAATCTCTATGAATTGTTCTTCTCACAACACAAAGGAAGATATTTGGAAGAATGTTGGTAATCAGACAGTTGATGGACACCATTGACTTCCAGAGTATGAAAAAAATTAAGTAAATTATGACAGAATTTTTATTTTGAAATTTCATAGCATGTAATTAGTGCATTGACAATAGTTTTATATAATTAGTTTATTAATTAAATTAATAAAAAGACAAAAAGACGGGAGGTACGAGCCAGACTATATCCAGTGCTGCGCTGGATCTTAAACTAGACCTTTTTATTAATTTTTTTTATTTTTCTTGAACAAAATTAATTTACATTTACACTTCACAGTCATTTACAGTGTGTTTACACCGCAAAACAAATCCTCTCCTTACCATTTTCGCGCTCTTCCAAACTGGATTGTCCTCTCCGACTTGCCGTAGAGTCCTCAAACTCAGTAGAGGAGGGGCCATGTAGATGAGCTCATAAATCTGCATTTTGAGCGACGTGTGGCATCAATTTCACATCTATCGGCGAGTGGCGTTATTTTAGCGCGTGGTGGCGTGTGACCAGTGGTTAAATTGGGCCGGGGCTCTCCGGGTACATACATACACATATATATATATACTTTACTTTTCAGACTTCAAACCATGCTGAGGAGCCTGGAATGGGCAAAGGGGAGGCTTCTAAATGCTCAGGCAGCAGATGAGATAATCCATGAAGTATCAGACTTTATTCAAGAGATTCAAACTTCCGAACCGAGAGCGCAGGAAGGTAAATGTCATCAAACTGTTCTGCAAACAAAAATAAATAATTAAATAAGGCACTAGGGACAGCCATTTGTATTTGTGTCCAAACCATAGTGGATGTTACCAGAGAATGTCTATGTTACCGAGTGCACACATTCAATCCCATAATGCACTGCAATAACAAGTGTACACTGGATGTATGCTCAATAGCTAGAGAATACCCATAATGCACTGTGAGGGTTGGCTGAAAGAATTCCCGGGCCTCGCCAGCCCTTCCGGCACACTCATTTTCATTCACTTCTTCTAGTGGACTATACTAGTGTAGGGAATAGTGAATGAGGGTAGATTAGATGGACAAGGTGTGTTTAATTAGGCAGTGGCCCTCCAGGTATTAAGCCTACTGAAGTGAGGAAAATTATTATATAGTCAACCTTTTTCCTAATCAAGTGTTTTATAAATGCAATCTATTATAATTTTTCAGCAGAAAGTACTGGATATCGACCTCCACTGAATAGAAATGGATCCAGAGGTGCACCGTCTTATGTCATTACTCAGGATCAACTGTCATTTCTGTTGTCTTGCCGCTTCACTGTAACACAGATTGCAGATATTCTACACACCTCCGTGTCCACAGTTAAACGTCGTTTAAGGTAAATTGTATTATATAATAAATATATCCATTGACTGCACACATTATACCCAATCTGTTTGGTCACTGGTGTATATCTTTTCAGGTGCTTCAATCTGTTGCAGTCTGCTTCATACTCGGACATATCTGATGTAGACTTGGACGAAAAGATCAGGGACCTAGTGGCTGGAAATGACCAACTTGGATCAGAGGCAGTTCGAGCACAACTGAGGGCAGAGGGAATTCTGGTTCAGAGATGCAGAGTGAGGAGTAGTATGCATCGTGTCAACCCAAGGGCTGCAGCTCTCAGAGCAATGTCTCAGCGACTACGTAGAAGGTCCTACCGTGTCGCAGGACCTAATTCATTATGGCATCTGGATGGAAACCATAAACTAATAAGGTAGGGGTTTTTTTATGTTACTTTATATTAAATATTTCATTATGCCTAAATCACTCTATTCTTTTGTATTTTTAGATAAACACTTTTTTGCCACACTTTGAATGAAATTTAAGTAAATAAGTTTTAAAAGTTTAAACTTAAGAATTGAGCAATTTATTAATGTAAATTTGTAATATGTAAATAATATGATTGCTAAAACAGGTTGTTTAGATTTCCTTAAATGCCCATTAATGGATGAAAACAATGCTGATGTAGCACATCAATAGGACAGCCTGGTAGTATATTTTGTTTTTGTCTACAGCAGTTATGTACAACTAAGTAATTATGTATTTGTGTTTATTAGATGGAGGATAGTAATTCATGGTGCCATTGATGGCTATAGTCGTCTCATCACTTTTCTCGGGCTGCCAACAATAATCGTAGCAGCACTGTCATGGATTGTTTCTTGGATGCCATTTCCAAATATGGAGTCCCTTCCAGAGTAAGGACTGACCATGGTGGAGAGAACAACGCCGTGTGCCTGTTCATGAACTTGTTCAGAGGCACGGACCGAGGAAGTGCTCTTAGAGGAAGAAGTACACACAATCAAAGAATTGAAAGACTTTGGGTCGATCTGTGGCGTGGGGTGTCAAATGTGTACTATGACCTTTTCAATTTTCTTGAAAGTGAGGGCATTGTGGATGTAGATAATGAAATGCACATGTGGGCTCTGCATCATGTCTACATCCCAAGAATCAATAAAGACTTGACAAATTTCTCACGCCAGTGGAACAATCATGGTTTGCGAACCGAGAGACACCAGTCGCCCCTGCAAATTTTTGTCCGGGGTTGCCTGGCACAACAGAGGCAGCCGAGTACTGCAGTGCGGGAGATATTTGCAGCAAGACCCTCAGGCTCCAGTGGAGGAGAGAGTAATCAAGCAGAACAAGTTGGTGGTGAGGGTCGCTCTGTATCAGATGTACCTCATGTGCTTTGGCCTGAACGGGTTACTTTACCTCCAAACCAGTTCACTGTGACTGATGCTGAGATGCAACAACTCACTGATCAAATTGATCCACTTGGAGGCCCCAGGGAAAATCTTGGAGTAAATGTTCTTAAAGATGTTCTTACTTTTGTGGAAAACCTAAGACCTTAAAATTACATTTAAAGGAATAGGTCACTATTAAAGTTTCAAATCTGTAGAAGACATTTGGAAGAATGTTGATCAGACAGTTGATGGATCACATTGACTTCCATAGTATGAAAAATAAATTATGACAAATTTATTTTGAAGTGTCTGAACCTTGGACACTTGGAAGTGTTTCTCCCCTATACTTTTCTGTCTCATGACCTATAGTTTATGCCAGTACTAAACAATTCTGTCATGGTTAAACAAGTGTGTTTAAATTGGGATAGAGCTAAACTATTCCTGCTTTATTCCACAAAAGTGTTTAATGACACAATTCAATATCATTTTTTTCATATACGGTAAATGTTTTTTTTGTTTTTTTTTGTCTTGTCATATCCCTGGGCTTTTCTCAGTACAATAACATGTAGATATCACAACATAAATCACATCGGTAGTGAGTGACATCAATAAATGTTTTCTGTTATTTTTATTACTGTAAAATTTCATTTTATGTAATCTGAACACTTTTGTGTTTCATAGATATCACAAGACAGATCATAACTGAAGAAAAGGACAAAACTCAGCAATACCAAAAAAAAAAACATAAAAAAAAATTCCATAATATAACATTCAAACATTAATGTATTTAAAACAATGTCTTCATTGCTCCAAAAGTGGGTGATTTCAAAATGCCACTAACATCCCTTTAAGAAAAGGACAAAACTCAGCAATACCCACAAACATCCCAAAACAGTATTAAAAATGTATATTAAATGCATACTAACGTGTCCATAATATAACATTCAAACATAAACTTATTTAAAACACTGTCTACATTACTCCAAAAGTGGGGGATTGCAAAATGCCACTTTCCATACTTTCCCTGAACAATTCATAGCTGTGATGGATTGGCAGCCTCAAGACAATACCACAGGTATTTGCTTCGGGGAAACTTCGGATGGCCTCATTCTCTTGAGGGTGTAGGAACTCTAATTTTGGTTCCACTGGGAACCCTAACCTTGGAATAGCAGTGCATCCTGACACAAATCCAAGAATCTTCTCCAAGGTGAGTGGGTATGCAGTTCCCTCTAGTAAAAATTAACAGGAAAAGTCAATGACCAATTTGCAGATATAGAATGGCCATGAAATAGTTGTCAAAGTTTAGTGGCCCTCTGTTGTTCCAAACCCATCCATCCACATCTACACTCACCTAAAGGATTATTAGGAACACCTGTTCAATTTCTCATTAAGGCAATTATCTAATCAACCAATCACATGGCAGTTGCTTCAATGCATTTAGGGGTGTGGTCCTGGTCAAGACAATCTCCTGAACTAAAAAGTGAATGTCAGAATGGGAAAGAAAGGTGATTTAAGCAATTTTGAGCATGGCATGGTTGTTGGTGCCAGACGCGCCGGTCTGAGTATTTCACAATCTGCTCAGTTACTGGAATTTTCACGAACAACCATTTCTAGGGTTTACAAAGAATGGTGTGAAAAGGGAAAAACATCCAGTATGCGGCAATCCTGTGGGCGAAAATGCCTTGTTGATGCTAGAGGTCAGAGGAGAATGGGCAGACTGAATCAAGATGATAGAAGAGCAACTTTGACTGAAATAACCACTCGTTACAACCGAGGAATGCAGCAAAGCATTTGTGAAGCCACAACACACACAACCTAGAGGCGGATGGGCTACAACAGCAGAAGACCCCACCGGGTACCAATCATCTCCACTACAAATAGGAAAAAGAGGCTACAATTTGCACAAGCTCACCAAAATTGGACAGTTGAAGACTAGAAAAATGTTGCCTGGTCTGATGAGTCTCAATTTCTGTTGAGACATTCAGATGGTAGAATCAGAATTTGGCGTAAACAGAATGAGAACATGGATCCATCACGCCTTGTTACCACTGTGCAGGCTGGTGGTCGTGGTGTAATGGTGTGGGGGATGTTTTCTTGGCACACTTTAGGCCCCTTAGTGCCAACTGGGCATCGTTTAAATGCCACGGCCTACCTGAGCATTATTTCTGACCATGTCCATCCCTTTATGACCACCATGTACCCATACTCTGATGGCTACTTCCAGCAGGATAATGAACCATGTCACAAAGCTCGAATCATTTCAAATTGGTTTCTTGAAAATGACAATGAGTTCACTGTACTAAAATGGCCACCACAGTCACCAGATCTCAACCCAATAGAGCATCTTTGGGATGTGGTGAAACGGGAGCTTCGTGCCCTGGATGTGCATCCCACAAATCTCCATCAACTGAAAGATGCTATCCTATCAATATGGGCCAACATTTCTAAAGAACGCTTTCAGCACCTTGTTGAATCAATGCAACGTAGAATTAAGGCAGTTGTTGTCACGCTCACAGGTGTTCAGTTGACGTGCAGCGAGTTTTAAATATGGATATTTTTCTTACAGAAATATCACTTTAGAAAGCCTTTATTAATCCCCTGGAGTATTATGGATTACTTTTATGGTGGATGGATATGCTTTTTTGCCTTTAAAATACAGTTTCCCTAACATTACAAAACTGGAAGAGCCAAGATAGTCATGTACACCTAGGATGGCTTGAGGGTGAGTTAAGGATAATTTTAATTTTTTGGTGAACTCCCTTCAAACTTAAGGTTAGCAATTCCTGCATTCAAAGATATTACAACTGTCGCCTAATTACCAGTACTAACAACGCAACAGTTAGCCTAAATTAAAATGTTTAATACATACCTTGATCATCTTTTCTCTGAAGTCATAGTCTACAATCTGTTGAAGGTCTGGTACTGGGGGCTGAAGGTTGCACACCTGACAGAGCAGTCTTTGTGAAAAGAAATGTGGCTCCACACCACCATGTACCAGGCACACGGCTATCATCTGTCCAACTAGTTTGTACATTCCATTGTACAATGCTGTAATGTAAATGTGAAAAGCATTATTATGTCTACAAATGGTGCTTAGAGAGTGTGTGCTGCTAATAGGGTGTAAACTGGTATTGACTCACATGGGCACTAGGTGTTAACTTAAACAGGTTTTGTTTAAAGACCTAATGACTTTCAGTGTAAAAATGTGCACAATTACAGGAAAATGATCAATGAGGTAAACACTTTTTCCACAATGTTTAAAACACAAAAAATAAACATTAGGTTACCTTTGGAATTGCAGGCAAGCGTTTTATTCCAGTCTTCTCCATCAAATACTTCGCATGAGTGAATTTCCCTCATCAGCGATGTTAAAATTCTCGAGTAGGACCACCCTCGTCAGCCGCCCCCTCGCCAATTCCATCAGCGTCTCTAAATACAACGTCCAATTTTGCCTCAGGGTTAAATCGTTGACGTCGAAAAGCTCTAATACCACTTTCTAGGATGTTGCATCTTGTAGTATTGATTTGGTTGGAAGCAGGTGTAAATGTAAAATCCACTTTGCTTAGCATTGTAGTTAATAATGCTTTGAGGTCAACACTGAAAACAAGAAATAAAACAAAATGTTACTTCATCTTTTGTTGTAACTATAATAACATTTAACAACAATATCAAATCACTTACTCATCCTCATCTTCGTCCGAGATATATATATCTACAACTGGATTGAGTGAAGAGAAGGCCACTGGTGCTTAACTTGTCAACTGCATGTTAACTAACACTCATTAGAGTATAGTAGACTGTAGTTGACTGTTAGGTCAGACTGTTTGGTCAGAGTTACTGTAGGTGCTAAGATTCAGGTTAGTAGAATAAGTTAACATGTAGCTGCAAAGTTACTTATAGTCAGTAGAATGTCTGTTGGTGGACCATGACAAGTGTTAGCAGATACAGACAGTCTACTAATACTCTAATTACTGGTAACTGACATAGTTGCAAAGTTACTTAAAGTTATTATCTCTATTTCATAAACAATGTCTACCCTGTATGCCTTTCATTCTTCTGCTGAACACAAAATAATATATTTTGAAGAACATTGGAAACTAAAAAACATAGGGGCCTATTGACCTGCATTGGACAAAAACACTCAGACATTTGTCAAAATATTATGTTTTATGTTCCACAGAAGAAAGGCATACAGGTTTGTAATTGAGGGTGAGCAAATAATGACAGAATACGTTTTTTTTTAAGTTTGTTTTTTTGTTTGTTTTTTTTAGCCATTGCCTTAAAATATTTTGTGTCAGTATTAAGAAGATAAGTAGAGAAATCTGTAACTATTGTCCTTGCATTCCGTAATGTAAGCAATGAAGAGTAAATAATTGTCAGACTGTCACCTCAAATAAATCAATAAATCAAACTATGTTTAATGTAAATGGTAAATGCCCTTCAGTGAAAAGGAAGAAGGAAGTAAACCAGTTGCCCCACCTATGACTCCCTCAGTGATGCTTAACATGAGGATGAGGGACGGTATAAAGCACGGCTGCTCCATCCAGTCAGTCCAACACACTCTGAGCCTTGAGTCCAGAAACAGAGAGCCTGAGACCTGTCACCAGGTGAGAAATGCAAAATTTCTCTTTAAATTATTTATCAATTTAATTGCACTTTTAAAAAAAGCAGTATCATTAAACTCTGTGATGCTGATTGCAAATGCAAAGAATTTAGAGTAAATAATTGTTATATTTAATAGACACTTCTTATTGTAGACTGGTGAATTTTTTTTTTTTTTTCAGGATAAATTCTTTGTATTATTTTATCCTTTCTATTAAAATGTAAAATATGCATAGTCTTAAAACTATTTATTAAGTTTAAAAACAGCTAAGTTAATTTAAAGTGCCATTTTAAACCACTTAGCAGTTTTTTTTAAGTTAATCATTTAATTTTTCACTTAAATGTTGAGGAATTTATCTTCAAATTAAAATTAAATCCTATGTTGAAATACAGAAAACAGTGCAACTTTCATAAACACAAAATCTATTTATGTTTACTCTCTACATGTCTCAATTTGTGTTTCAGAGATGAATCTTCCCACTTTTCTTTTTGTGGTGGGGTGCTGTTGTGCCTTTTCAATGGGTGGTAAGTTTTACCAACCATGCCATCAAAAATCAAACTTCTAATAATTAACAATATAGAATCAAAACATATAAAAAATTCTGGTGCAAGAAATGTAGTCTTGTTCTCTTTAGTCATTTAAGCTATACACCTGGTATGACATTCATCTTCTGGAGATTCAATTTCATGACTACTACTATCACTTACTGCACAGTAGCCCCGTTTACATGCACACTTTTTTGCTATTCTGATTGAGATTGTTCTGATTGACGGATTCCGGTTGACTGTTTACATGGGATGTTATCTAAACCGATCTGGTGTTTACATGTGCTGACGCTTTCAATCGAAATCATTTTGTGACATGCGCACACTTGTCTGCCGGATCTGGAAGCTCATTATTTCCCACGTTTTCAATCCTGTCAAGATGGTGCATCACTTAATCGTTGCGTTAGTATACCTGTAGTTACAGGACATATTTAGCCTACATAACATTTAGAAAGAATGATAATTTCTACAAATATGCCACCAAAAATATGACCTGAGGAGCTTTAGCACTCTCTCCCAGAAGGATACAGTTATATTTTCAGTCAGAGAAAAAGAGGATAGTTATAGATAAAGAGACGAGACGTAGGCTACTGACAGATAAAATAAAAACAGGATTATGATAACCTATGATTTGTCTGATTTCTTCAAGTATTCATATTACCAGTTTACTATGGTAATGGTTAGCGTACATAGTTTTTTGCAACGGGTATAAATATTCCTACCTTATACAGTGATCAGAATCCACATCAGATCACAAACAAAGCATTATGTTAGCTGACAGAATTATCTGGCGCAAGACCAGGCACGCGCAGAAAGACATACAATCAAAGTAATCGGATCAGCTCGTTTACATGGTATAATCTTTCGTTTGATCGGTTCATGAAAAGATTTATTCCACCCCCTTCAATCCGACTGAAATTTCAATCGGTTTGAGCATTTTTATTCCGATTGAGGTGTTGACATGGAGCCGGACTTTTAAACTGGTTATAATCGGAATACAATGCTACATGTAAATGGGGCTATTGTTGCATTTTGTAAAGTAAAGTAAATAAATAAATAAATTGCAGATTTCACTAAAATTAGTCATCATTAGCCTTTCTAGGGCCAGATCCTGATGTAATAGCCTTTTCTTTTTTAGCAGAAGAAGAGAGTCCCGGGAGACGTTTCATTCTAGATTCAATGGAGGAAGCAAAGCAAATAGTAGATGCTGCTTACAAGTATTCTCGTGATGAGTGAGTAAAATTTTAAGAATGTTGCTCAATATTCCTGTGCCATCATAAGTCATTGATCTATTTTATTTTTATAAATCTCCCCTCTTCCAGGAGTTTAGCAAGGGTGCGCAGAGATGACATCAAGCCTTCCGACAAGCTACGTCTGCTCAAACAGCCAGCTCGAAAGACACGAGACGCTGTGAGAGCTGCAGACTACATGGGGCAAACGCTCAGACTGATCAGTGAGAAAGCCCATCATATACACAAGAGGTCCATCAATACTACAGGTATGAGGACAAAAAACTTGGCTAAACTTGCAAAGCTCAGAAAAGATCAATCACTGACTGATGTTCCTTTCTATAAACTGTCGTTATGTGTTTTCCCCTAGATCTGCTCACTCAAGACGAGCTTAACACGATTACACGTCTGACAGGCTGTGCTGCTCAAGTCCGCCCACCTTCTTGTAGGCCACACCCACATAAACAAGTATCGAACTGCCAGCAATGTCTGCAACAACAGGTCTGTCTTGCCCTCGTTATTCAGAGAAGTCTTAATCAAAGACTCAGTGTTTGCCTTGCTAAACAACTAAATGTATCATTCCCAGGAGGAACCCACTTCTTGGTGCATCCAACACCCCTTTTGCCCGATGGTTGCCTGCTGTCTATGAGGATGGCATATCCCAGGCCAAAGGATGGGATCCCAACAGATTGCACAATGGTGCAGCGCTGCCCCTGGTATGATGGAGATGATTATGAATAGTTTACTTGACAATCAAGTAGGCCACCAATCAGTTAAAAATGTCTGAATGTTCGTGAGACTCACTCTCATGCTCAAGTAAATGATCTGTCTACCTCATTGATTACAGGTCAGACTGGTTTCCAATCGTATTCTAAGCACTGCAGATGCTGACATAGAGAGTGATCGTGACTTTACCTTCCTGCTTACCATCTTTGGGCAATGGGTTGACCACGATCTGACTTTTACGCCCAGCTCACCAAGCATTAGGTCCTTCAGCAGTGGCCTCAACTGTGACAAGAGCTGTGAGCGCTCTGAACCCTGCTTCCCAATTCCGGTCAGTCAAAGATTGTTCTTCTGTCAGATATTATCCCACTATTGTTGTTTTATAAAAAACTATCTTTCATGCTATATTTATTGTCAAAACACAGGCTCCTCCAGGAGATCAACGCCTGCGTCCTGCGTCCTGTCTCCCTGTCTTCCGTTCGTCACCGGCCTGTGGTTCTGGGAACACCGCCTATATATTTGGTGGATTCCCCAAAGTTCGGGAACAGATCAACACTCTAACAGCTTTCCTAGATGCTGGACAGGTTTACGGGGCTGAGGATGGGCTAGCAAAGGATCTGCGAGACCTGACTAATGATGGTGGTCTTCTACGTGTCAACGATCAGTTCCAGGACAATGGACGAGAGCACCTGCCCTTTACTAATGTAACAAGTAAAATGTGTGCCACGCGTAGGAAAACCCTCAATGACCCACCTAACAGAGGTGCCTTGCTTCACTGCAGGTCAGTAACTTTTTCATTCTTAGAAAATCTTATTAGTTTTCATTGGTAAATCCATCATCTAAAATGCATGGTATTTGCACAACTCAAATGCTCATGAATTCTTGATGTGTGTAGGGGATGTTCGTGTTGATGAGAACATTGCTCTTACCTCATTACACGCACTTTTCTTGAGAGAGCACAATAGATTGGCTCGTGCCCTCCATGTGCTCAATCCTACCTGGAGTAGTGAAACCCTCTATCAAGAGGCAAGAAAAATTGTGGGTGCCTACAACCAGGTAAAGACATTTAATGAAAAGTGCATTAACACAAGCACAAACAATTACATGCGGAGTACAACATATATTCATATATTCAACCTCTCCTTTCCCTTTTAGATCTTGGTGATTAAGGACTACTTGCCGATAATTGTGGGTCCTGATGCTTACAATAAACACCTTGGACAATATCCAGGTTACAATGAAAATGTGGACCCTACCATTGCAATCGTCTTTGCCACAGCAGCTTTCCGTTTTGCCCACCTGGCCATCCAACCCATCATATCTCGTCTTGATGAAAATTACCAGAACCATCCTCAATTTCCAAGTGTGCCCCTCTATGAGGCCTTCTTCTCGCCATGGAGGGTGATATTTGAAGGTGAATTTGTGAGGCTTGCAGCATACCCAGAGTGTCCTAAATCTGTCTTCTTTCAAGCTCACTTTATTTCTGCTTTGCTTTTTGTTTAGGGGGCATCGATCCTCTGCTCCGTGGACTGATTGGTCGGCCAGCAAAACTGAATACGCAGGACCACATGATGGTGGATGCTCTTAGAGAGAGACTGTTTGCCTTCACAAAACACATTGCTTTGGACTTGGCATCCCTCAACATGCAAAGAGGCCGTGACCACGCTATACCAGGTAAATATTCTGGACTCATACACAACATGCACACAAAGCCTTGGAACCCTTTAATCTGAACCATGTGAAGCCAACTCAGCTTCATGGTGCATTACCATGCTGTGTTTTTGAGAGAAGACTTACCGGGTGTTATCTGTTGTTCCTCATAAGGCTATAATGCATGGCGTCGGTTCTGTGGACTGTCGGCACCTCAGAATGAGCAAGAAGTGGCTGTGGTGATGAACAACACTCAATTGGCTCGCAGGATGGTTGAGCTTTATGGCACCCCTGAGAACATTGACATTTGGTTGGGAGGTGTTGCTGAGCCTTTTGTTCCTGGTGGTCGTGTTGGTTCTCTTTTTGCCTGCCTTATCTCTACACAGTTCCAGCACATTCGCGAGGGTGACAGGTAAAGATTTATGTGTATTTAGTCCAGGGGTGTCCAATACCTCTCTTGAAGTGCCACTATCCTCCTCCAACCCTAATTCAACACACCTGAACCTGCTAATCAAGGTCTTCAGGAAATCTCCAGGTAAATGCCCTGTGGCAGGTTGGAGAATCTGCAGAACACTGGCCCTCTGAGAGCGGGATTGGACATCCCTGATTTGGTCAATGGGACTAGAATGTGTTTAGGAGGTGTCACATTGTGTTCAGGTTATGGTGGGAGAACAAAGGAGTGTTTACCACCAAACAAAAAGCATCACTGGCCTCTGTGTCGCTGGCCCGCATCATCTGTGACAACACTGGAATCAGCAGAGTTCCCAGAGATCCTTTCCGCTTCACAAGTTCAGCCAATTTCGTTATCTGTGGGGATATCCCCGCCTTAGACCTCAACCCTTGGATTGAAACTGGTAAGGCACCACAGTATTAGAGCTCTTAAATGCTTATGTGCTATGTGGTCATAAATCTTCTTCCTCTGACTTCAAATTTCTGCCTAAGCTTCTTACTACCTTTGTATGTGCTTGTAGAGTACCTAATTAAGGTAGTATAGGCACATACCAGGTATTGAAGAAATGTATAATCTGTTTGCAATGGTCACCACGGTTTGGTTCACCTGTGATTTGGTATTTGGCCTTCCAGGTGACGGTGGCATCAGCATATCAGACATTGGAAATGAGGTTAGAAAAGTGTTCTTTTTCTCTATTGCAAGAAAAAAGAGAGAGTGATGCACATGATTTATTAGCTTAAATGGCAATTCATTCACTGCAAAACCTCTAGACTGGACACAGCTTGAGTAATTTCTTCTTTGCTGTACACTGGACTGGTGCAGTGACAGAAATTAATACATTTGGATGTCACAACTGTCAAACAATGTTTCATGATTGCACATGAACTGCACCAAACCTTTGTAGGCTGTTTAGTCCTTCTTTCTACCTTTTGCATGTTTGCAAGGAATTTTGCTTGGTTTAGGGGCCTCTTTTGCATTATAAACTGTGATTTATTTTACTTTAATGCAAACAGTTTGGCTTATAGTACAAACATATAACATCTATGCATGAACCCTCATATACAGAGTCCTTCCAAGGACCTCCGGGACCCAGAGGACCTCAGGGGGAACCTGGTAAGCAAGCCATAGATCAAGCTATCTAAATCAAAATATTCCTTCAACAAAGCTGCCAACCTCACTCTTTTTTTTTTAAGCCAGATAACAGAACTAACCAACATAGGCGAGATTTTTTATCGTTTCTCTAATATTGAATTTTCCCAGGTCCACGAGGTGTAGCAGGCCCATCTGGACCTCCAGGACCCCCAGGACCCCCCATTAACACTACAGGACAACATTCCGCCTTCTTTGCTTTTGTTGGCACCACCCTTCCTGCCTCTGCTAAAGTGCTTGTGTTCAGTCGGGTCCTTTACAATGGACAGAACCATTATAACCAAAAATCAGGGCTGTTCCTCTGTCAGATTCCTGGTGTATATGAATTCCAGTTCTCATGCATAGGAACTCGGACTTTGGGCACAGTGACCTTAAAGAGAAATAATGTTGTACAGCTAACTGCTGAAAAAATCAACCTTAATACGCAATCATTAGCTGAAGGGAAGGTGATACTGAACCTAAAGATAGGAGACCGTGTGTGGATAGAGGCTTCTCGGGGTGCTAATGTTATAAGCAGTTCCAGCTATTTCTCTGGCCATATTCTCTTCCCTGTTTGAGACTATTATATAATGCATTACAATTTTCCTTGTATCTAACTGTTGTTTTTATTTATTATAAATGCACATATCCAGCAAATAAGAATAACCAACAAAAAAAAGCCTATAAAATGCTAATTGTAAATCCGCTACTTTTCCATTGTCTTTTAAAACACTGATTTCTTTCTTACTATGATCTCTGAAGTAGTTGTTTCTGTTGTTGTCTTTTTATTAATACGATATGACTATGTTAGCTATGCAAAATTAAGGGTTCAGTTATACTTTTTGTTTAAAGTTAAACTATTCATAATTTAGAAACATTGACGTAACCACTAATGCACTGTATGTTGATAAAAGTTGTTTTTTGGTTTTGTTGTCAGATTGCAGCAAAAATATTCTGTAGTCCATTCTGTGACAGTTTTTTATGTGTATGCTTTTAGCAAAGTGTAATAAACAAATAAAGAAAAAAACTTTGTATATCATTTAATTATCAGGCTCGTTCTACTTTCTAAATGGAGGTGGTGGTGGTGGAGGTGGTGGTGGTGGTGATGGGGTGGGGTGGTGGGGTGGGGGGGTCCTGTCACGTTTTCGCATAGCATTTGGTCTCGTTTGCTCATCTTGTTTGTTTTGCAAAGTTTGTATTTAAAGGAACGATGCTGACATGGAAGCAGACAAAAACCATGATGTAGGGGATCCAAGTGCAGTTTATTATAATGGTGATAATAAAAAAAACTAAAAAAACATGAAGAATAATGCACAAAGACTAATGACAACAAGGAACTGGTAGGGAAAATCTGAGAATTTTCTTCATCCTCCGTTTTGTGCTTCACTGAAACGTGGCAGTCTGGACTTATACCGGACTCTGCGCTACAGGTGGCAGGATTCCAACTCTTCAGAGCAGCTCACTAGTGACGGGAAGTCCGGCTCTTTTCAAAGATTTGGCTCTTTTGGCTTGGCTCCCTTAGAAGAGCCGGCTCTTACGGCTCCCAATTGGCTCTTCATTTAGTATCACTCGGAGTCTTCTATTTTAATCCAATTTAGCAATTGTGAAATTTGTGTGTTGGTAAGCATTTTTTTATTCAGTTTCTTCATAAAAGCTTTTTTTGAATGCATTTTTTCATCACAACAACAACAACAAAAAAACCTTAAGCCTATTATTATTTAACATTTTAATAAAACTTTAATTGAACAATTGAACGCAGAACCACAGCAAATAAATAAAGGCAAAAGTTTTAACATAAGCCTTTTTCACACGCAACCGGAAACTACGTCACGCCTGGTAAACGGATTTCCGCCAGAGCTGAAGCTACGGTGTTTTCATATAGAGTGAACATGGAGCGTTATTTCACAACTTCTCTCTCGACACTGCCACGACTCAGATTTGAGGATGTTGACAGAATTGTTGGACGGCACTCAACAGTTAAAGAAGCAAGGCTGAGCAAGGGCTATAAATTCTTCGTTGAGGAATTTATTCACAATTATCAAGGTAAGTTGACAACTATCTGGCGCTAGCACTTGCAACATTATGCATGCTTATTGCTAACCATTTTTATGTGTTCAGTCTCTAATATTGTTGATCGCAAGGTGGTAGTGAGAGCTAGGTGTTATCGATCTATGAGGAAAAATGAGGAGCCCCACAGACTTGAGGTTATATATGTAATATGCCTGTTGGCTTATATGAGTTAGTCAGATCGTTCTGATATCAAGTTACTGCGGTTGCAGATTTTTATTTCCCTTTATTTTAGTTTCACCTGTCTTAAGGTTTTCTTTGTTGGTTTTTAGTTATGTCTCTTTCATTGCTTCTGTGGTTGCAGACTACAGCTGTATTTCTTGCTTTTGCTGCTGTTTGCAGCTTCCAATTAACAGCACTTAACCCTCTGAGGTCTGAGCTGTTTTCTGGGCCATGGAGGTGTTCTGACATGCTCTGACATTTGTGTTTACCAGCTGGGGGTAAACTGATCCACTTACTTTTTCCACTCTGAAACTTCCATAACAACACATGTTGTAACAGTAAGAATCTTGACAGCTAGCTTGACAACCACACATTCCAGAACTAATGTCGGACAGAATCATGAATCATGGAGATTGGTCAATTAAGCAAATTTTTTTGATGACCACCGGTGCGCATCCAAGTGAAGGTGCAACGCCCTTGGCGTGCTAAGGGTGAAAGGCACACTGGAGGAAATTCCTCCTAAAAAAAAAATGAACTATGTCCAAATTATTGTGATACATTTGGAAAACTCAATGCAGTCAGACCTCCCCTGGCCAGCCCAGGGAGGGTGGCCCGTCCTGAGCCAGATTCGGATTTGTCCGCCACCGCTGGAGCTCCGTCTGGAGCAAAGTCGGTCCTAAAACTGACCTTTGGGTCTTTGTGGAGGAGGGACAATGCTCCGCTCGGACAAGGAACATGGACCAGAGAACCGTGGTGGTCAGACCGGGTGGGGAAACAGCCTGACCCAGCCCAGGGAAAGTGCACTTTGTGCGGGCGAGACTTCCAGTAAATAGGGTCTGGTTTGGACACCCAGTCCCTCGGTGCCAGGGCGTGCACACCGGTGAACGTGCACCGTCCTGGGTGAGCTAGGGGTGAAAGACACACTGGAGGATATTCCTCCTTGTAAAAATGTCCAAAAATATCTTGTATTTGAAGAAGAGCTCCATGCTCGCAGACCTCCTGGGCCAGCCCCAGGGAGGGTGGGTCATCTCCGGTCAAAGTCAGATCCGTACACCTGCTGGCGCTCCTGCTGGAGCAACCACGGACGCACGGTGTTGTAGAGGAGGGAGACGACACTCTTATCGGACTAGGTAATGGAAAACAGGCGCCTCCGGGTTGCCTGGGGCCCAGAGGAGCGCACCCTCTCCTTCGGGCCGTCAAGTCGGGGTGCCCGGTCGATTGGAGCTTCGGACGCGCCTGGGGATGGAGCAGCTTGCTCTTCCCGGATTTGCTTGTTGACCTCGGGAGACTCAGATGGCCCGGACTTTCACCTTTTGTCTTTAATGGCTCTGGGATGGCTCTTGGAATTGGAGTTCCTGGCCAGTATCAGCATGTGAATAGTTATGCTGATTCAATGGGACTGGTAGTGCTCTCAGAGTAGGGTGTGTTCCCACTTCATTTGCATGCTTTATTCAGAGTTCCCGCCTCTATGTAATCCCTCCCCCTTGGAATGTATATAGCTACAATGTATAATGTTTTAGTTAGACTTTTGAAGAACTGCAGCCATGTCAACGCGAAGTCCTCAATAAAGAAATAACTTCTTGAACGTGATCCCAAAAGTCTCCTGGTCTTCGATTCTGAGTTTACAACAGCTTCAATATCTCGCGGAAAAGGGATTTCCCCCCCCTAGCGTAAGATACTTACGCAGTACTCGTTCCCTCTTCTAGAGAGAACCGAGGTTACGTTAGTAACGGAGTACGTTTTCATTTTCACGTCCTGCGCCACGTTGTTGAAATAGCAAATGCATTTGTGCCCATTTGTGCGGCCATGGGCTTCTGGTCTGAAAACGAGGTATGTTCAGGCGCATTGATGGTGTGTTTCTATTTTGAGGAACTGAAATAGACGCGCCATTGACCAACTGAAACCTGGTCTAAAGACAATAGCGCAGTATTTATTTATTTTTTATTATTTAAAGAGTGCGTTAGTAAAATGAGCCTATAGGCAAGTCCACAACGCGCGTACACTGCTTATTACTAACACAGGGGTGTGCAGCAGCACACAAACATGACAAATATATAAAAAAAAAAGGATTACAATGTAAAAGATTAATATTGTGTACATAAAGATAATGCGGAATCCGGCTTGTCCTGTGGATGGTGTTTTTGCGCTTTAACCTCGCACGCAAGCAGATCCGTTTCCTCTCTGGAGAAGTAAGTCTTTCCGCTTCCAAATTCCGTCATGTAAATAACGAATCAGCCATGGAGCGAGCGCAACTGACTTTTAAAGGGAATGGGAGATGAGACTCTGATTGGTTTGTTACACGTTACGCCCAAAACACACCCATCTCATTATGAGAATAGAGACAACCCTTTTAGACCATGCACTTATATTGTTAAAATATAAAACTTCAATTTCAGAAACTCAACTTACGGTGCATCCTTCCTCCAGCGTTATATTTATATCTGCAATGACAGAAATCAGCATGAAGACAATTATAAAATACATCTGCATCAGACAAAACCTTAGAAAATAATCTCATAAAGTCCTATCCATTTATATTGTGTTTTATTAATTTTGATCTTAGTCCAGATTGAGTGAAAGTCAGTGTCTCACTTTAAACTGGTATGATGTTTCTCCATTAGGAGCAGAACTCATGTTACCAGCACATAAAACTATCAGTGATAAATCACTGTGCTAAACAAGATTAATAGATTAGCTGCAGTCAGAATAAAAAAAATATATAAAAAATAAAAAATAAAATGATGGATGGATGGGACCATAAATATGTGAATGACGAAACGTTGCCTGTGTAATTTTTTTAATTATATATATGGACATAAAATCTAAATCTATATCCTCTCAGTCAAAAAAAAAAAAAAAAAAAAGGCAAAAGGTTAAATAAAAGCTTTGGGGGACATAAGTCAATAGCTTAATATACAGCTTGTGTGCAGACATTCATTTCATGTTATAAAAAAAAATTTCTGCAAATGCACATTTCACACACTCTTATATATCTAGAGACACAAACACACTGACACACCAAACATTCATACAAATTTACAAATGCAAATAAATACAAATGTAAATATATTTACCAGCACAGTATGAGAAATATTGGCCAATTTGCCTGACCAATCGCGACTACTCTGAGAATCCGGGGAGCCCCGGGACTATGACAGAGTAATCTGAATATCACAGACCGGAGCGTCGGGTCTAAAATGATATGCAAGTAAATAGTGAAGCACAAAGCCACTCAGAAATATGTATAGGGCTGGGTCGAAAGAGCCAGGGACCTAGAATATTATTCTCACATAGAAAACGAAGTCACAACAGTGTGTCTGAGTTCCACACCGGGCTGGGTCCATAGAGCCAGGGCCTAGATGGAGAGAACTCGTGCCTCGAGCAGGGACCTCTAGGTTATAAAACCTTGCAAATGTGGACGGAGTGGACCAGCTGGCCGCCGCACAAATGTCTTCAATAGGGACTCCACTGGACCACGTCCAAGAGGAAGCCATGCCTCTTGTGGAGTGAGCTCTTACACCTATGGGGCACGGAAGGCCCAGTGAGGTGTATGCCAGAGCAATAGCATCCACTATCCATCTGGATAGCGTGAGTTTCGTGACCGGCAGCCTTTTGGTGCGGCCCCCGAAACAGACAAAGAGCTGTTCAGACTGTCTGAAAGAGGCCGAACGCTCCAAATATATTCTCAGAGCTCTGACGGGGCAGAGCGTGTGAGCATCACTATCTTCTCCCGAAACTGGGAGGCCAGATAGCGAAATAACCTGGGCTCTGAACGGTGTTGAGAGCACCTTTGGTACATATCCATGTCTTGGCTTAAGGAAGACTTTAGAGTCGTGGAGAGCGCTTGTAAGTCTTAGATCAGCCGACTGAAGTGGCTCAAAGGGGGGCCCCTTAAGAGCCCGTAGAACCAGGGAAAGGTCCCAAGCCGGCACTGAAGGTGGCCGAGGCGGGTTAAGCCTTCTGGCTCCTTTAAGGAAGCGAAACATGAGGTCGCTTTTTACTAAAGAAGAGCCGGCCACCAGCACGTGGAAGGCTGCGATAGCTGCCACATATACTTTGAGCGTGGAGGGGGAACGTCCCACGTCCAGCAGCTCTTGGAGAAAGGAAAGTACCATTGGTACTTCGCAAGTGTGTGCGTCGAGGTTCTGAGCTGAATACTAGCTGGAGAATACTGACCATTTAAGGTGGGAGAGGCGTCTAGTAGACGTCTAGTAGACGGCCAGGGGCCGGAGGGTGTCAGGTTTGGGGACAACACGATTTCGTCTCTGCTCTTTGCGGATGATTTTGTCGTGTTGGCCCCTTCAGACCAGGAACTTCAGCATGCACTGGGATGGTTTGCAGCCGAGTGTGAAGCGGCTGGGATGAGAATCAGCACCTCCAAATCCGAGGCCATGGTCCTAGCGGAAAAGGGTGGCTTGCTCACTTCAGGTTGGTGGAGAGTTCCTGCTTCAAGTGGAGGAGTTTAAGTATCTTGGGGTTTTGTTCACGAGTGAGGGAAGGATGGAACGGGAGATTGACAAACGGTGCAGCTTCTGCAGTAATGTGGTCGATGTACCGGTCTGTCGTGGTGAAGAAAGAGCTGAGCCGCAAGGCTAAGCTCTCGATTTACCTGTCAATCTACTCTCTGTCGTTCCTACTCTCACCTATGGTCATGAGCTGTGGGTCATGACCGAAAGGACAAGATCCCGGATACAGGCGGCCGAAATGAGCTTTCTCCGCAGGGTGGCTGGGCGATCCCTTAGAGATAGGGTGAGAAGCTCGGTCACTAGGGAGGAGCTCAGAGTAGAGCCGCTGCTCCTCCACAGCGAGAGGGGGTCAGCTGAGGTGGCTCGGGCATCTGTTCCGGATGCCTCCTGGACACCTTGCCGGGAAGGTGTTGCGGGCACGTCCCACTGGGAGGAGACCCCGGGGAAGACCTAGAACACGCTGGAGGGACTATGTCTCCCGGCTGGCCTGGGAACACCTCGGTGTCCCCCCGGAAGAGCTAGAGGAAGTGTCTAGGGAGAGGGAAGTCTGGGCATCTCTGCTTAGACTGCTGCCCCCGCGACCCGGCCCCGGATAAGCGGAAGAAGATGGTACAATGTATTTTACTGGTAGAGTAAGTATTGAATTCTTCTGACACAAGCACACATCTATCCAATGGTACAGGGCTGCGTTTCCTAAAAGCATCGTAAGCCTAAGTTGATCATAGAGACCATTGTGTCAGTTGTTCTACGATCAACTTAGGCTTATGATACTTTTGGGAAATGCAGCCCTGAGCTGTAGCCTACATACATTAGAAAACACTCAGAATATAAGCCAATAGAGTCACAGTGTGTAACATTACCAGGTGAGATGGTCACTGGTGTGACAGCTGTAGGGCTGGTGTTAATGCTGCCAGTGTCTGAAAGTTTGGATGAATAGTGATTAATGAACAGAGAACAATATCAGGAATGTGTAGAAAGAGCTCATGTGAATATAATTACCTGCACAGTATGCAAGATTGCAGTCAGTCGGACTAACCAGCTCATAGACATAATAATTGACTGGACAGGCTTTGACTTTAATGGGAAAAGACCCGAAATAGCAGCAGTAATTGTCCCAGTGACCGCAGACATCTCGAGTGACAACTCCATCTGTTACTGTTGGGTGTCCACCACGTATCCACAGTGGGATATCAGTGCCACAGCTGGACTGAGCAACACACGTGTCTGGGATATGAGCGCTAGTGTTGTTAATGAAGAGACGATACCAGCCGCTCCAGGAGACAGACCTCTCGTCACACTTTGTGACTGTAGCATATGTATTATTGATGGATCTCCATGTATCGTTCAGCACAGTGTAGTTGTAGCAGGGGTCTGCAGAGAGATAAACTTATGAAAACACTAATATGAAGTCATAGTCTAAATATAAATATGTTCATGAAAACACATTATATATACTGTATTATACATATATTATAAATTAAATATATATCTTATTAATACATTATGAAAACACCAGAGATGAATGAGGGATGAATGAGGGATGAATGAAAGATGCTGATCAACAGGCTCGCTCTAAATGAAGCAGAATTTCTATATTTTATAGTTCTTTAGCAGTAAAAACACAACTGTTTCTGACTATGAATTGTGGAATATTCAGAACTACTGTACAGTGAATGACAGCCAGACACTCCTGAGAACAATCTATAGGTTTCATACATTTCTATAAATACATTTCCAGGACTTTTGAGACAAATATTCATAACCAAACCCTGCATGAAATGTCTGTGAATACATGCAGAATAAGAATAAAAATCCATGTTCAAATTTACCACAGCATATCTTTATTAAAAATGAACGATAACCCAGGCTCTTGACAATTGTTAAGTTACTTTTTTTTTAAGCCATTTTAAACGTTTTCAGAAAACATTTCTACATTGGTAAATCAGATCAACATGGCAGCTTTAATGTCCAACAATGCTTTTCTGTCATTGTTGACTTACAGAATTGAAGCATTATTGAGAAGTATTAAACTCAGCTGAAATTATAAAGATTGATTGTAACTCTATTGCTGTTTCAGATGCTAAATGATGATGTCAGAGTGTGTAGAAATAACACTGTCATTGCTAACTTTGTTTAAAACTTGTTTAGTGTCGCTTATACACTCACACACATCAACATTCGGCATATGAAACACAACAATGGTGACGTTTTCTGAAAACTCCTGCAAAGACTGAAACAAAAGAGACTTAACAAACATCAAGAGTCACGAGCACAACTAAAGTAAACTAAAGTAAAGTAAAGTGAAATAATGTTTCAGGAACATCACACTAACCTTCAAGTAACATTTTGGACATTTGATAAATGTTTATTTTTATGAAATTTTTCGTTCCCAGAATCAACACTGAATATTTGGAGAATGTTCTTGTAACTAAACTCTGTTTGCTGGGAAGCTTTGTGGTTTATTATAAAATAAACATTTATTTAAATAACGCTGACACACGAGCAAGACATACAATAATGACCCTGAGAAATCACTGTATGGATTAACAAATCAACTGAAGGCAACAATATGTTGCTACTGTATTTTCTAAAGTAAAGTACTGGCAACAACAGCTGACGTTTTTATTTAATTATAGTGATGCAGTAAATATTTCATTCTTCTGACACACACACACATCTATCCAATGATACAGAGCGGCGTTTCCTAAAAGCATCGTAAGCCTAAATTGATCATAGAGATTGTGTCAGTTGTTCTACGATCAACTTATGCTTATGATACTTTTGGGAAATGCAGCCCTGATCTGTAGCCTACATACATTAGAAACCATTCAGAAAATAAACCAATAGAGACACAGTGTGTAACATTACCAGGTGAGATGGTCACTGGTGTGACAGTTGTAGGGCTGGTGTTAATGCTGCCAGTGTCTGAAAGTTTGGATGAATAGTGATTAATGAACAGAGACACAAATATCATGGTGTGAGAAAGAGCTCATGTGAATATAATTACCTGCACAGTATGCTGAACAGTAGTAACCAGTCGGTCTAACCAGCTCATAGACATAATAATTGTCTGGACAGGCTTTGACTTTAATGGGAAAAGACCCGTAATAGCAGCAGTAACTCGCAGCTTTACCGACCCAGTGACCGCAGACATCTCGAGTGACGACTCCATCTGTTACTGTTGGGTGTCCACCACGTATCCACAGTGCGATATTAGTGCCACAGCTGGACTGAGCAACACATGTGTCTGGGATATGAGCGCTCATGCTGTTAATGAAGAGACGATACCAGCCGCTCCAGGAGACAGACGTGTCACAGTTTATGACTGAAGCATGTGTATTATTGATGGATCTCCATGTATTGTCCAGCACAGTGTAGTTGTCGCAGGGGTCTGCAGAGAGATAAACTGTTATGAAAATATATTAAGAAATTAACAAGTTTCTGAAAAACATGTTTTATTACAAAATGTAACCAAAAGTGCAGCTTTAGATATTACTTTTTCTTCTTCTTCTTTTGCTAATTCAGAGCGATTCATTTCGATCCACAATATTTTTTTCAAATGCATTTAAACATTATTTAAACATCAACACGTTACATACCAGTATAATCATGTACATATTATTATTATTACTGTTTTTTAAGATTTTATTTCCATTTTCTTGGTCTAAAAATGACCATTTCAAAATGACCATTGTCAGATTTTCAGCGGGAATCCATAAACTAATATTAAAGTAACAATCTGACATTCAGTTTCCTCAATATTTCATATGCAAATAATAATAATAAAAAAATATACTAAATGATTTCACTAAAACAGCAGTATTAAACTTTACACAAAACAATGAAGTTTCTCCGCAGCATGTGAAGTGTTTTATTCCAGTAGTGTGCTCTCCGCTGTGTGTGTGTGTGTGTGTGTGTGTGTGTGTATGTGTGCTCTCCGCTGTGTGTGTGTGTGTGTGTGTGTGTGAACTGCAGAGGGAAGAGTTTAATAGTGCTGGATGATGATCAGTGAAGATTGGTGACAGGTGACGGTGATCTGTGATTGGGAAGTGCATGCAGGTGAGGGAGGATGATGGGAAATGTAGTGAGGAGGTGGTGACTAGCTGGAAACTGTGACACACATGAGTTGTGGCCTCATTGACACAAATTAATTTGCTGTGGGATAAACGCCATACAAGCTCTGTGTGGGATGTAGCTGACTTTTACTCACCCTTCTCCAGTGACAATGAAAATGCCACAATTAGACTAACAGGAAAAATAAAAAACATAAACCAGTGAAGACAATAGAAACACCAGAACAGAAAAATAGACAAATACAATATATACCTAACTGGAGGGTTGTTCCATAAACAAGATTAAAATACAGGCCAGGCTTATTTTGGTTAGTCAGACTTATAGTCGGTTGATTCTGTTTCATAAAGCAAACTTAAAATAGTTCAAACTCAGTTACTCTGGCAGGTTATGCTGGGAAACTAACCTGGTCCAGGTCAGGCTAACTGTCAGGCTAACTGTAAGGCTAAGCCTGAGTTGTTACACAATAATATTACCACTGACACTCTCGCATTCCATTGTTTTAATTTATTAACCACTATCAGTCCAAAAATAAATATACAGTATACAGAAAATCAACTTAAATAGGCTACAATGATGTAAGATTTAATTAGATTGTTTTTAAAATGTATGGATACATTTCTCTCTGGTTTTGTTTGGCAGCTGTAATACATTTTACGGTTATTAGAAGAACATTAGAATATTTCAATCTAAAAAAAAAAGATTTTTAAAGCAGATGTTTAAATCACAAAATTAAAATAAATAACAAAAGCATAGACTAAACTTTAACTGGTAAGATGAAGCTGAGCTTAGTAATTGGCCTACCGTATATAAGCCTACATTACCCCATTACAATAGTCACTTTACAGTTATTGCTATCATAAAATAAACACTTAAGTATGGCAGAAAATCAATGACAAAAAGAATCGATGCTGGCGCGCGCTGTAAATGACTTTCGCCAGAGGATAACAGATCTACATGTGATGATCCAAGATGGTGGCCGTGAGGCTTGCCACAGTACAAGCAGTGTTCTGTCTGTCATTTTAATATCTGCGTTACTTGTTTGTGAAGTGTCATGCTTAATCCAGTACGCTCGATCGGAGCTCCTAAACCTCAGATACATTTCTCACAGTGATCTGGGTCCATCTACATCCTTGCTGGAGAAATTACGGGAATTAAACATATCAAGCCACTCAACACCATGGCTGCCGACCAAAAAAGGCCGTCGCTCAGGAACCTTTGCTAGGTTCAGGAGACGCCCTCAGCGGCCACCGCTCCCAGCCCTTTTGCTGTCAAACGTTAGATCCCTCCGGCACAAAATGGATGAACTCCAACTTATGTTACAAACTAACAAAGACTACAGTGACTGCTCTGCCATCTGCCTGACAGAGACCTGGCTGGATCAATCAGTACCTGACCAAGCGGTAACACTTCCAGGTTTCACATTACACCGTGCCGATAGATCACCCAAACTATCGCACAAGTCTAAAGGCGGTGGTATTTGCATAATGATCAATGAACGCTGGTGTACAAATTCTACAGAACTCACCCATGTATGCTCACCTCACCTGGAATACCTCACTGTCAAATGCAGACCATCATTTCTCCCACGGGAGTTCACGTCAGTAATCATGATCTGTGTGTACATTCCACCTGAGGCTAACGCTATCACCACCATAGCCGAGTTAGCCAACTACGTCTCCTCAGTGGAAAATATACACTCGGACGCAGCAGTCATTGTCCTCGGGGACTTTAACCAGACTAATCAGACTAATCTGTCGTCTGAGCTCTCCGGCTACCATCAGCAGGTAGCCTGCCCTAGCAGAGGGACCAACACGCTGGACCACTGCTATATTACCATCAAAGAGGCTTACCGTGCTTTCCCGAGGGCTCCGCTGGGCAGGTCCGACCACGCAATGCTGCTGCTAATTCCACAATACAGACAAAAAGTTAAATCCTCCAAGTCACCATCAAAATCCGTCCGGTGCTGGTCCCCTGAGGCCATCGAAAAACTTTGTGGTTGTTTCGCGTGCACAGACTGGGAAGTTTTCCATGCTGCAGGTGATCTCCATGACGTCACCGACGCAATAACGTCATACGTCCATTACTGTGTGGACCTGTGCATACCAATAAAAAAAATCAAATACTACAATAACAACAAACGTGGTTTAACAAAGACATTAAACAGTTAAGAAAGGAGAAAAATGCAGCTCATCTATCAGGAAACAAAGAACAATATATGGCTTCCAAATACAAACTGAGATCTGCAATAAGAAGAGCCAAATCCAACTATGCTACTAAACTAGAAGAACAAATCACCACTAATGATACACGTTTTATCCGGAAAACACTTCAAAACATGACAAATTACAAAAAGAAACCCACCCCCATACCTGACGGCGATAATCAGCTTTCTGATACACTCAACTTCTTTTATGGGAGGTTTGAGCAGGTACCGGCTACACCACCATCTCCCCCCGACCCCCTCCCCTCCCCCCCTTTTACCATTTATGAGGAGGAGGTGAGGAGCACCTTCAGGGGACTTAAGAGGAATAAAGCCCCCGGCCCAGACAACATCAGCCCCACCGTTCTCCACCACTGCGCTGCAGAACTGGCTGGGGTCTTCGCCGACATTTTCAATACCTCCCTCTGTCAAAACTTAGTACCCAAGTGCTTCAAAGAATCCATTATCATCCCGGTTCCCAAGACCAAGACCATCTCCTGCCTCAATGATTACAGACCTATTGCCTTGACATCAGCAGTCATGAAATCATTCGAGCGCATCATACTCAATCACCTAAAAACCGTTACCACCCCCCTCATGGACCCATTCCAATTTGCATACAGAGCCAACAGGTCAGTTGAGGACACCGTCAACTTAGCAATTCATCACATACTGAACCACCTTGAGTCCGCAAATACATATGCCCGCATCCTGTTTATGGATTTCAGTTCTGCATTCAATACAATAAACCAGCCCAAACTGTTTAATATATTACTGGACATGAATATCGACCCATGCATCTGTCACTGGATTCACAGTTTTCTCTGGAACAGGCAACAGATGGTAAAGATTAACAATTATACTTCCTCACCTCTGTTCCTCAGTACAGGCGCACCCCAAGGTTGTGTTCTTTCACCCTGGCTATTCTCTCTTTACACAAACCAGCTCACATCACACCATAGTTCTGTCAGCCTATACAAATATGCGGACGATACAACGATCATTGGATTCATTACCAACAACCAAGAAACGGAATACCGTGCACAGATCAACCAAGCAGTGACCTGGTGTACAGACCATGATCTCCTACTCAACACATCAAAAACAAAAGAACTCATCGTCGACCTAAGACGTCAGCCATCCCCCAAAACTCCTGTGCTCATTGAAGGTGAATCCATCTCCATCACTGACACATTCAAATTCCTTGGGACTCATATCAGCAACAACCTCAAATGGAAAATCAACATAGATCATATCTACAAAAAAGCCCAGCAAAGACTTTTTCATCTCCGACAGCTTAAGAAGTTCAGAGTAAGGTTTCATCTCCTGCTCCGCTTCTACACGGCCATCGTTGAAAGCATCCTCACCACATCCATCACAGTCTGGTTTGGTAGTCTTGACACACTTTACCGGAAGAAATTACAGCGCATCATCAACAGAGCATCTAAAGTCATTGGTTCACCCCTCCATCCTTGAATCACTCTACCACAAACGGACACTACGCAGAGCCCACAAGATAATTTCTGATATCACCCACCCTGCACACTACGCCTTCCAGGTACTGCCCTCTGGGAGGCGTTACAGGACAATCGCCTCCAGAACAACTCGCTTCAAAAACAGTTTCATCCCAATAGCAGTAAATATTCTGAACTCTGAACGCTGAGGACTGTGGATTAAGCATGACCCCTTATGTATTATTATGCATCAATGTGTTTGTTTGTATGTATATGTATGTTATATTATATGTTTATTGTTTGTTTAATGTAATGCTGGAACCTGTACCAAAGAGTTGTACTGAAAACAAATTCCACCAGCTTGGCTGTGTGGACATTAAAATCAAATCAAATCAATCAAACGGGATCTCGCGAGCTCATTCAAACCCTGCGCCCTGATCATTCCCCACACTCTCGCGCTTGATCTCTTCTCTCCTGCTGCTTCAAACACTTTTATTTTTGGCAGTTGAGGGGCGGGACTTACTGTTTTAATAACCTCAAATGTCATTGGTTACTTCCCCTTTTCCGGAAGTCAGTTGTGATTGGACGCCTGTCCAATGACCCGTTATTCACTTGACTTCAGACATGAGACATCAGTTACCGTATTTTTCGGACTATAAGTCACACTTTTTTTCATAGTTTGACTGGTCCTGCGACTTTCCTGAAAATTAATTCAGACTGAGATGAAGAGAGAGAGAGAGAGAGAGAGAGAGAGAGAGAGAGAGAGAGAGAGATTTTCATTTCCTTAAGTAGCTAAAGCAAACACACACCTTCATGGGATGCATCATGCAAGTTTGGTAAAGACAGAATATGATAAATCCCACATTAAGTGCACACAGCCTACATTTTAGTCCAGATCAGTAAGCTATTTTAAGAAAAATTTATATTTAGATATAAATTAGATAGTTAGATCATCTCAAGAAACAACTCAAACCAGAAAGGAGTAAACAGAGTCTTACCAGAAGAGGCCATCTCACGCAAGATAAAGACAGGCAACAAAAGAAAATTCAAAAGAAAATTAATTTTTAAAGTGAGTAGAGAAGACTAGGGGCAGCTAAACTTACACGTGGTTAGCTATAATTTATAAGTTTAAGCCAGACAGAACATCAACCTGACCGTCCAGAACTTTTTGTCTCTCAAAATAAATTATAGACCCATCCATTGATATGTAGAAATGAATTGATATCTACCCAGCTCAATCAAGCTAATCGTTTATAAATAATAAATGTTGCATCATTGCTTAACAACAATAACTTTAGCGGATTATTTAATATACCTCAATTCGTGTCGCTGTACAGCCTCCCCCTACTGCACGCATCAGGAACAGCAGGGGCGTAAAACTGCCTGGGGCGTAAAACTGTTTGGGGCGTAGATCTACCGGCTCCAGGTCTGCAGCCTCCCCCTACTCGCTGGCCGTGCTGACCTCCGAATCGGAACTTACCAGGTAAGATAACCCGAAAACGACCAAACCATTTGTCCTTACACTGCTACCTGCCCTCTAATCTCTAGAAGACGTTTCGCATCGAAATAACTTCCCAGTCTCTCAACCCGGTCAAAAGAAGACTCACAATGAAGCGGGCGTCGAAACTGGCGGATGCGGAGCATCAAGCTTCTACCAGACGTTTGCCCTAAGAGTCAAGACAAACCAAACCGACATCATCCCATTACAGGACAACTCTGTAGTATTGACTCCTGAATTGGAGCTCCAGATAAGAGAATCCGCCCCTCTACCGTAACCGAGGACGACCGAACGATCAGTGTGTAAGTATGTTGTTGCAAAATGTGCTGTTGCATGGAAGGCGCTAACAACCCACAGAAAATTGGGCGCCATTTAAGACCTGTTCGCCCTAGGTCACCTTCCCTGCGTGCTGTTCAAAGTGGACCCAGGGGGGCTGGATACGTACCGCTTTCCCAAGTAACCCTTTGTTAACACCGCAAGGTATCCAGGTTACCTGAAAAAAGCCTGCGAGGAATGGTCTCTTCCTTAGGGCCCTTTGTCAGTCCCACTGACTTAACCCAAGGAGCCCTGTCCAGGAAGTCCCCAAATAGCAACAAACCTGCTGCCAGGTACTTCTAATTCCCAAGACAAGACCCCTTGTATCAACTCTAACCGAAAGGTCAAAATTGGCGGATGCACATTTCTGCCCATCAAGCTTCTACCAACCTCTTCCCTCGAGAGAGCAGAAAGAAAAAGCAACAGAACAGATCAAAACCTTACCAGAAGGATGAAATCGTCAAATGCTTATTCCACCAGATGGCACCTCTCCAATATCTACCTTTCTGATGCGGTTACCTTGACCGCGGTAACCCCCAAAAAATTATTATTACTACTCCCGGTTCTTGCTCGAACCGATTTAACTCGACCAACCTTATCAAGACGAGAATAAACCTATCCTTTTTTAGTTAAAACTCGCCTTGGGGAAGAACCATTTCTCCCACACCAAGTTCGTGGAAAAATCGGTTTTCCCGAAGTACTCAAAATAGATTTTTTTAGCTTCTAACTGCCAAGTCCTATCAAGACTATCCGATGTACAGACCATAAGCTACTACGGGTATGTTTTAAAGCAGAAGCTGGTACCAGCTTAGATCTATCTTGATCAGGACATTAACACAACTAGGTGTATTATCCATAGGGCTGCTACGGGTAGGTTTTAAAACAGAAGCTGGTACAGGCTTAGATCTATATTGATCAAGACATTAACACAACCAGGTGTATTAACCATAGGGCTGTTATGGGTAGGCTTTAGAGCAGAAGCTGGTACAGGCTTAGATCTATATTGATCAAGACATTAACACAACCAGGTGTATTAACCATAGGGCTGTTATGGGTAGGCTTTAGAGCAGAAGCTGGTACAGGCTTAGATCTATATTGATCAAGACATTAACACAACCAGGTGTATTAACCATAGGGCTGTTATGGGTAGGCTTTAGAGCAGAAGCTGGTACAGGCTTAGATCTATATTGATCAAGACATTAACACAACCAGGTGTATTAACCATAGGGCTGTTATGGGTAGGCTTTAGAGCAGAAGCTGGTACAGGCTTAGATCTATATTGATCAAGACATTAACACAACCAGGTGTATTAACCATAGGGCTGAGCTTTACAGTGATAACAGGAGATTACTAACAGAGAGTGTTTAGGCTTTACAGCAGATCTAGAATAAAGTTATTGTCCAGATAAAGTTAGTTTGATTGATTCCAAGTGTTATCATCTCTCATTAAATGATCATCTCCGTGTAAACTTCAAAAACGTAAATCCGTGAGAACGCTGATGGCGCACATGCGTATCACGTGTTCAGTCTATAGATATGAGCGTTTGAGTATAGATGTGCGCAGGCGTGTAGTCGTTCTTTACACAGTGACATCGCCAGATCCCTGTGACTCACTGACCTTCTGCTGTGTGTTGATCTGCAGGCTTGTGGCCCGGCAGAGGGCGTGGCCTAGCAGGAGGTGGGCGTGTCCCTGCAGCATCTCAGCCGACGCCTCCAGCTCGTGCAGGAGATTCTGACCAATCACAGCCTCTGCACAGGAGACCGTTTCCACGGTGACAGAGGAGTCCTGCACACAACAGAACACTCAACCTGGGTCTGTGTTTGTGTTTGTATAGACTTAAGCATATTTGGGGACAAAATATCTGTTTTTTAGTAAACAAGACTTAATATCTTCAGTCATTTTGCTTCTCCAGTAAATGTGTCTTGATTTAAGAATGTTTAGATATTTGTGCTGGAAAACGAGACAGAAACACTGAGGAAGAACATCATAAGAAAACAATAAAAGTTTATGCAATGTACCTTTTACATTAATAACGAAATAAACGTATGTGTGTGAGAGAGTGTGTGTTGGTGTGTGAGTGTGTGTGTGAGTGTGTGTGAGTTCACCTGTGTGTGCGTGTGTGTTGGTATGTGAGTGTGTGTGCGTGTGTGTGAGTTCACCTGTGTGTGAGTGTGCGTGTGTGTGTGTGCGTGTGTGTGTGTGTGAGAGAGTTCACCTGTGTGTTAGTGTGTGTGAGAGTTCACCTGTGTGTGAGTGAGAGTGTAGCTGTGTCCCAATGTGAAGACTGCATCCTTCGAAGGATGCACCATGTAGCCTTCATAGGATTTCCTAATTGCGCAACCAGGTGTTTCTGATCACCGCTCCTCAACGGTG
>FLSR01000408.1:105957-117100 GCA_900092035.1 Leuciscus waleckii
TCTTTTAAAGGGTTCTTATTTATCATTTTATTTTTATTTATTTTTTTTTTTTTTTTTGTGGTTATGGGGTTAATTGTATAATATGTATTTTTAAATGTTGTGTAATGTCTTGTGCGTATGTGTGTAATGTGATGTCATAAATTGTATTGTCACATGGTAGGACCCCAGGAAGAATAGCTTTTAGCTTATGCTGAAGCTAATGGGGATCCAAATAAAACAAACAAACAAAACAAACAAACACGTCTGAGCGTTCAAAGGTGATGAGAGATTTAAACGTTGGCCGGATTTGTTCTAAGCGAGAGTAAACAATTCTCAAAAAGTATTCATGTAAATATGATCGGTTGTTGCAGGTGAAAATTCAGGCTCATGCCTGAGCTTTCAGAAATAAAATTGTGTGCATATGAATCATAGAAACAGAAAATAACTGCCAGTGTGTGATCATATTAAAGTACACGTTTTTAAACAGTAGTCACAAACACATGCCAGGTATATATTGTAAATACTGCCTCGTAATTTACTGTTATTGTTCTGTTTGCTTTATTTTATTCTGAGGAAAGCTTCCCCACACATAAACTAGATATTAAAAGACCAGGTCTTAACTTGAGGATTTTTTTGTGCTTGAAATGTGTCAGATTTTAAGGCATTTTTATGTTTTGTGTGCTTGTATCAAAAGTCTGTTATATAAATGTAAAAAGTTCAAAACTTCATCAGACCTGTGTAAATATCCCTTTTGCCTCATGGTGGTGCTGTGGAATTATGGAACAGAATCAGAAAAAGAAAAAGTTTGTAAATCAGTTTTAATGTGACACCCGTGCTCTTTTATGTTATTACATGTGCTTTAATTTTCTTTAAATATGTACTTTTTTTTTCTTTTTTCTTTTTGTAGAGCTGTTTTTCTCATTATTAAGCCTTGCTTGGAGCAAACAAATTTTAATGTTAGATTTGTGTCCAAAATTTTGTATTTTGCACTTTTGTTTCCAACTGTTTTATATCCTTTTCTTTTTCCTGCTATATCTGTTCTCACAAATCAATCTATATTTCCTCTGATGAGCTCAAATGGTCAAATTTGATTGCAGGTCAGCAGTTCTGTACCTTTTTTCAGCCATTCCTTCCTCCTCAACCAGAAACAGATGGAAAATCAAACATCCAATGTAGGACGGAAGCTGTCTTTTGCATGCCAATCCTTCATTACCATTATGCTCTATCTGCAACCAATTTGCAACCGCCTATGTGCATACAGATGTTGCCAGGACAGAGCCACACAACCTCTTGCTCCCAGAAATCTTCTGTCCAATCAGTTTATAATCAAAAGTCTCTGACAGATGCATGGTGAGCAGACCTTTCAAACACATTGACATTGCTGTGATGATTTTATGAAATGTTGTCAAGCCTACAGGTGAGTTCTCATCCTCTGGGCCCAGTTGTGCAAAATCATTTGATCAGATTTTTTCAAAAGAAAAGGATTCTGAAATCTGATTGATTTTATTTGAAGTGACATAAAACAGCACAAACAATACACACGTTTTTAAAAAGAATTTTTTTAAACAACTCACTGTAGCTGTGTCCGTCGGCCTTTTGTCAGTCAAAAATAGTCGATCCACGAATGCAACGTAACAGGGAGGAGAGTAGATGGAAAGCTCCTAAAGCTTAGTTCCATATAAATACGGATAATTTTTTTTGTCGTTAGTGAAAATCAATATTGACCTTGTATTTGAAAAAGGATCCTCATATAAGAAACAATACTAAGTAAATAGTAAGCATGACACCCCACACATACTATTCTAGTTTGAATCTGTATCGGGGTGATTCAATCTAATGTTGCTTTGAAAAAACGAAGAAAAAAAAAAACGTAGTAAACATAGAAAACTAAAAACATAGTAAAACCTGATTAACCTATTTGTACAACTGAGCCCATGGTTTAGCTGGATCATTCAGAGCAGTGATAACTTCTTCTCTGCATGACTCCCCCGTGAGTTTCAGGCAAAATGCAAGCATGCACATAACAACAAATGAAATGTTAACTTATTCAGCATGTTTAAGTATGTCATCAACCCCCCTCCTCACCCACTCTCTCTCTCTGTGTCTCTCTCTCTCTTTAGAATTAACATTCTCTACATCCTGGCTGTGATAGCTCTGCAAATAATGCATATTTAAAGTGTGAGCCAGCATGGATAAACTGTGTGATTCTTAGAACAGGGGGCTAATTATACTTCCTTAAGTGTTTTACTGTCTGATGATACAGCTGTCCTGTTGGCAGATGGTTTGAATCCTCATGTTCCTACTCCCCCTTGTTGAAGCTTTCAATTTTCTTCTGGCTGACGGCTGTCAGACAGATCAGGAAGCAGAGAACATTGGTTCTGGTTGATCTGGTGGGGCATGTGTGTCCAATCAGTTCAGTAAAAGGCTTTCCCCAACTTCCATCATTCACACACACAAACGGTCATCTGCCTAAGCCAGTGTTTCCTCACATATGTGCTAATGCTTTTAATTTGTTTTTATTGCTTTTTGCAGCTGGCCCTGTCACTTTCCCACTTTCAAAGCGTCTGGAGTAAACACTGTTATTCTGAACACATCCCTGCACCAAAGCCCTGAGTGCTCATTCTGCTCTCATGTCTCAAGCTCACAAGCTCAGAGACAGAGAAAAGAGTTTATGCATACAAATTGACTTTGACTAAACTTTGTCTAAAATAAATTTGACTTAACTTTGGTTAACGAACTTACCTACTCAGTAGGAAGTCTTCTCATATGGCAATGGTATCAGAATCGTGGAAGCTCAAAATCACTTTTCAAATTGCCAACACAAAGACAAACAGAGCATATCTGATAAGAAGATGGTGTCTGTTCAAAAGTAGTCTGATTGCATTTTTGGAGTGGATCAAATCTTGAAAACGGGTTGATCAAAAGAAGAAAAAAAAAAGGGTTATGAAATTGGATTAGATTATGTAATCCAATGTTGGTTTTGATCTGGATCAAACCTTCAGTATATGTTGTTCAACATATTTTGCACTTGATTTGTTTAACTATTAGGAGAAAGTAGATAAAGTGGGGTACAATGGGCTAAAAACGCACTAGTGTAAAAGGCTTCTTTGGTTTGATTTTCCTCTAAACCCCTTGACGGCACAAAATCTTGCTTCAGCACTTGTGGAAATTTGTCTGAACCTTGATGTGATCGCGGACATCAGCGCAAAGTTGATTCTGTGCTAATTTGATCTAATATTTTTTTTTTTATGTTCCAGATTGAAGTAGCAAATGAGAATCACTAAAATTATTGCATACAAAGGTCTTATTAATGATTTTCAGTTTTGTTCAAGGTAATTAAAGCAACAGTTTTTCAATAACTGAAAAAAATATGTAAAAGTATGGTATTTGGGGTAAAAAGCGCAAAGGCACAATAATTAACATGATAATAAATATCTGGCTGACTTTTCCATCTGTTGACATGATATTGTTAGATTCAGATGGTAAATATCATATATTAAGTTAGGTGTCCACTTTAGAGATAATCGCCATATTTATAATGAAATTTTCATATTTAAAAATCTGATATGAATAATTTCATTAAAATAATTACTACTGTAAATCTAAATAAAAAATGTATGGGTTCTTCAATGCTTTCAGAATCTTTACTTTTTTAGATCATTTTGTTTCTGTATAAAATATTTTTTTAGATTAAGATTGTAATTACATATTTATTGAACATTTTTTTTTATTTTTTTATCAAAATAAACAGAAAATAGTACAAACTTTGCTAAAGTGATTGTTTTGGACAAGTAACTTATACATTATACATTATAAAAAATATATTATTTTACCTAAAGAAAGCTATTTGTATGAATAATATGTGCCTTTTCCCCCGTGTTTATTTTAATGTCTATTTAATATTTTTCACTTTATATCATTAATTTAGGCCTAATTAAAAATATATATATTATTATTATTTTACGCAACAACTTGTGGAGTAAAAAATAAAAAAGCTCTTGCCTGTACAATTTAAAGAGCTGGACAGACAGACAGACAGACATATATAGATAGATAGATAGATAGATAGATAGATAGATAGATAGATAGATAGATAGATATTGATGTATGAAACTTGTTTGTAATATCAAAGTCAACAGAGCAAAATGAATCTCTTTTGAACTGATCAAAAAAAAAAGCGAGCTGGTATCGCCGGCGATACAGCCGACCCCAGGGGGTTAATGATGTCTTTCCTACCGTTCTGGGCCTTGAATGTGTAAGTTGCATGGGTCTTATTGGTCTCTATGGAGGAAAAGAAATCTCTCGTATTTCATTAAAAATATCTTAATTTGTGTTCCAAAGATGGTCTTGCACATGTGGAACGATGCAAGGGTGAGTAATTAATGACATAATTTTCATTTTTGGGTGAACTAACCCTTTAACCTTTATACCCTTAAACCTGCACATACCATGAAACTTGTTCTTAACCTTATATTGTATCACACCTTAATTGAAGCAAAAGTATTTTGCAATACAACATGAGCACACTAAATGCATACTATTTTTTCTTTTCTTTTTTTCTTAATTATTTTAGCATAGGTAGTAGTAGTATGACATAGTAGTTAATGACCTAATGAAGGATAACAGTATGGTTTGCTCAAACCTCCTTAGATTGCATAATTTCTTGGGAAAATAAATAGAAATGCTAAATTTTTCCTAAGGAAATGTGTCATAAACATTATATTTGAGCAATATAACCTAATATGAAGTGGGACAAATGACTGAAATAAACGTGCATTGCTGTGAGGCAAATAATATCACAATAAAAGTGAGTACAAGTGGGTACATGGCTTATTATGGTTTCTTCCACTATATTATGTGTATAATGTACATCTTGTAATACTGTCAGAACACAACCACCTAACCACACCCCCAAAAAATGTATTATGTCTAAACATAAGATTTATGTATTTGAATTGCATATAAAATTTCCATCCATTTCGAGACATAGTTTTAACATAAATTAATAATCTGAATGTGATTCATAGTTTTCAGTTATATATAAATGAAACAGTTAAGATATGTAATTGTATTAATAAACTGAATGTGATTCATATTTATCAGTCATACGTAAATGAAACGGTAAGATTTATATAATTTCTGTTTAATGAAAACAATAGTTTCATTTTAAGTCACCATGATGGTGCACTGTAATTTTGTTTTGTAATTTTAACGATAAAAAACTGTAACAAAGAAACGGAAAAGACATGTTAATTGCTTAACAGTATGTACCCTTACTACATACAGTGAAAAACTGTAATAGCTCTCACGGGACATTTCATGGAATTTTACAGTATTTTGGAATTTTTATATTTTACATCATTGAACTAAAATTTACGGTAAAAAAACTGGCAGCTGTGGTTGCCAGTACTTTACCGTAAAAAAAATACGGTAGAAATATTTATGTTTTACGGCATTGAACTAAAGTTTACGGTAAAAAACTGGCAGCTGGTTGCAAGCGATTTACCTTAAAAAATATGGTAGTAATATTTTAGGTTTTATGGCATTGAACTTCAGTTTATGGTATATAAAAAAATGGTGGATCACATGTTGTAGAATCATAAGGCTGTCAATAATATACAATCAATATTGTAAAATTAATGAACCATATAATCAAAGGTAAGACTCTATATGAGCTCAGTGAATCAGGCCTCTACATGATGATCGTCAACATCAATAGATAGCCAATATCACCCGACTCATATTCTCTCTGTTTTTCTTGCTATAACCAACATGTCTCAAACACAGAGTTACAGCAGCCAGAGATAAACTAATCTCAGAAAGTCAAGGGTCAAGAGCCCAAATAAAGCAAATACTGATCACCATCATGGTGACTTCAAATGAACAATAAATCATCAACATCTAAACTTCTGTTTATTCTCAAACAGAACTGTAGATGTATGACAGAAATAAAGTCAATCTGGTTAATAATTGAAGCTGGTAATGTTGTTTGTGGAGTCCTCCTACTGATAAAAAAAAAAAGCGAGCTGGTATCGCCGGCGATACAGCCGACCCCAGGGGGTTAATGATATGATTACAGACCATAACCTAGATTGTTGTGTTTGACAGAAACTTGGGTAAAACCAGACAATTACATTACTTTAAATGAGTCCACCCCGCAAGATTACTACTATAAACACGAGGCTTTTTTAAAAGGAAAAGGGGGAGGTATTGCTGTAATTTATGGCAATATCTTCAGTATTACTCAGAAGTCTAGTTTCAAATATTATTCTTTTGAAGTGATTGTGCTTTCTGTAACGCTATGTAGCGTAAGTGATAAATCCTGTTTTACTTTTGTTCTGGCTACTGTATACAGGCCACCAGGGCACAATACAGATTTTATCAAAGAATTTGCTGATTTTCAATCAGAGATAGTACTGGCTGCAGACAAAGTCCTAATTGTTGGTGATTTTAATATCCATGTAGATAATGAAAAAGATGCATTGGGATTAGCATTTACAGACATTCTAAACTCTATTGGAGTTAGACAACACGTGTCAGGACCCACTCATTGTTGTAATCATACTCTAGATCTAATATTGTCACATATCATTTTTATTTTTATGCCGTTGAAATTATACAGCAGAGCGATGACATCTCAGATCATTATTTAAAGCAACACTATGTATCTTTTCAACCTTCATAATATATTTCCAAGACCCTTGTGATGGTACATCGACTTACAATAGGTTTAATGACACGTCTGCCATAGCCTGACGGGGTCTGTATCGCTTTTACTGGTACTACGTAACTTCGGGGTTCGGGTAGTAACCCGAGCACAAAAAGAACTACACAATTCGACTGCTTTATGGCATACGTCACTTCCCCCACCACTTCCTCAAATTTGGACGTGAGAGGCCAACCAGCATTTGTTTTCCGGATTTCGTGCGTATGTTTTTGTCATGGCCAAAGCAGCAACGGACAAAAAAAAAGTCAGAAGTAAGCCTATGTCTAAACAGCGTGTACAAGTTTGGTAGGAGCTACATTCTTGCAAGTAAATAATACATGATTAGACGGACAAAATTATATTTTAGGCAAGTAGCCTAATGACTGCAGGCTGATAGTCATGTTTGNNAAAAAAATAAAACCCATGAAATTATATTCATATGACATGCTGAAATGTATGCCACTGTACCTTGGATGAAGACATTTCACACGCAACGCAGGCAGTCTGCCCAAGACGTGAGAACTCCTTCTGCAGAGTTCGGGGGTATCGGCTTGTCAACAAATGCACGTGTATCCCCTGGTGTTACCATGACAGATTTTACGACCGCAGTAGAAGACAATACTCTTTCCCAACTGTAGGGGGACCCCGAGAGCAAAAGCTACTTGGTGTTGCTTTAATTTCATGTATACTTAATTTAGCCAAGGTTGCAAAGCCGTCATTCTGATGACTATGTTATAAATATGGTAGAACTATCACTTCTGCCACTAAAGATTACTTTATAAATACTCTTCCTGATCAGTTTAATCTCGTCAGCATCCCAGATAGCGAAGAACTCGATGTTGCAACAGAAATGATTGACTCTCTCTTTTCTAGTACTTTAGACACAGTTGCTCCATTGCGCTTAAAGAAAATTAAAGAAAATAGTCCAACACCGTGGTACAACGAGCACACTCGGGCCCTTAAGAGAGCAGACAGAAAAATGGAGCAAAGCTGAAAGAAAATAAAATTAGAAGTTTTTCGCATTTTGTGGAGAGAGAGTATGATTGCGTGCAGAAAGGCTTTAAAAACTGCTAGATCTACTTATTTTTCAACACTCTTAGAAGAAAACAAACACAACCTTAGGTATTTATTCAAAACAAACAGTAGCTAAATTAACAAAAGATAAAACTTCAACACCAGACGGTTTACTGTAGTAGACCACATTTCTACTACAGTAAAATGCATTGTAGTCTCCCTGAGGAAAAATTCGATTCATTCATTGCTATAGGAGAGGAAGATTTTCTAAACTCGTTAAATCATCTAAATCAACAACATGTATTTAGACCCTATACCGACTAAGCTATTGAAAGAGATGCTTCCAGAGGTCATAGATCCTCTTCTTAATATCATTAATTCATCTTTGTCACTAGGATATGTGCCGAAAACTTTTAAGCTGGCTGTTATTAAACCTCTTATTAAAAAAACGCAACTTGATCCTAGAGAATTTGTCAATTACAGGCCGATCTCGAATCTACCTTTTCTGTCAAAATTGCTAGAAAAGGCAGTATCCTCACAACTATGTTCCTTTTTAGAAAGAAATGGTATCTGCGAGGATTTCCAGTCAGGATTTAGACCGTATCATAGTACAGAGACCACTCTCATTAGAGTTACAAATGATTTGCTCTTAACATCTGACCGTGGTTGTATCTCTCTATTAGTGTTACTGGATCTTATTGCTCCATTTGATACCATCGACCACAACATTCTTTTTGAAAAGACTCAAAAATTATGTTGGCATTAGTGGAATTGCACTAGCATGGTTCACATCATACTTATCTGACCATTATCAGTTTGTTGCAGTAAATTAAGAGATGTCATATCGATCAGAAGTTCATTATGGTGTACCACAAGGCTCAGTATTAGGACCGTTGCTGTTCACTCTGTACATGCTACCCTTGGGAGATATCATTAGGAAGCATGGCATTAGTTTTCACTGTTATGCTGATGATACTCAGCTATATATTTCTTCACGCAAAATTAACGGAATGCATAGCTGATATAAAAATTTGGATGACTAGTAATTTCCTACTACTTAACTCTGAAAAAACAGAGATTCTAATTATTGGACAAAAAACTTCCTCACTTAATAACCTAGAATACTATCTAACAATTGATGGCTGCTCTGTCAAGTCTTCGTCGTCGGTTAGGAACCTGGGTGTGCTCTTTGATACCATTCTTTCATTTGAAAGTCACATTTCTAGCATATGTAAAACCGCATTCTTCCATCTTAAAAATATATCTAAATTACGACATATGCTTCAATGAAAAATGTGGAACAGTTAGTTCATGCGTTCATGACCTAAGGCTAGATTATTGTAATGCTCTACTGGGTGGTTGCCCTGCACACTTAATAAACAAAGTCCAGTTGGTGCAAAACGCAGCAGCTAGAGTTCTCATTAGAACCAGGAAGTATGACCATATTAGCCCGGTTCTGTCAACACTGCATTGGCTCCCTATTAAACATCAACAATTACAACTTTTTTTCACTCCCTGCTGGCTAACAGCTCTGCTCGTTCCAAAGCAATAACCGATGCGATCGCCTTTTTTACTTGTACAGACATTCAGCCTTACAGCGTTACAGAGAACGAGGGATTCCAATACCTCCTCCACGTCTTGGAGCCGAGGTATCACATACCACATAGGAAGCTATTCATTGAGAAACAAATCCCTGTTTTGTATGACAAAGTTAGATGAGAGATAGCCGAGTCATTAAGCAATGCCCAAAGAGTTGCAATTACGGTTGATGGCTGACCGTCTTGTGCCACGTACTCATATGCACACACTATGTACACACTGTCACAGCACACTATATTGATGATGAGTAGGTTTTGCAAAACCACGTTCTACTGCAGAACGTTTGCCGCGAGTGGAACATGAAAGACAAGAACACAGCGTTGGTCATGGATTATGCAAAAAACATGATGCTGGCTGGAGTTGGTGCAGAGATGGACCCCCATATGCGATGCCTCGCGGACACACTTAATCTTAATCTGGCTTCGCAAAAATCCCTAAAACTGGACAGGGTGTCGGAGCTTTTGGCGAAGGTGGTAAAGTTTTTTCACAGAAGCCCAAAAGCAACTGAAGTTCTACATGAAATGCAGGCCCAGTTACACCTGCCAAACCACAAGCTAATCCATGATGTTTCCACAAGATGGAACAGTTCACTTGACATGTTGGAGCGTTTTTGGGAGCAGCAGCCTGCTGTGTTGAACACCCTGCTGTCAAAGAAGATGAAGAGGGGTGAATGCATGGCCAGCCTGACAGAGGAAGACTTGACAATATCCAAGAAGGTCATCAAATTGATGTCTCCTCTGAAAGAGGCAACCACACTCCTCAGTGAGGAAAAAAACCCACAATCTCAATGATCTCCCCAATCCAGGCCAAATTAGACTCTCCTGTGATTAAAGGCGACACTTCCGGTTTTCTTCCCACCGGAGCCTCGCTTTCGATTTCAAAATAACGGCTGTGTGAAATCAGCGTATACAACCCTATAGTATGGTCAGATGTGTCTGAATGTTGAATGTTTGTATTTTAGATCATCTTAAATGATCCTGGAGTGTGATGAATGTCTCTTACAATGAGCTTATGAACATTTAAAAAAATATCTAGGCCTAAATTTAAGATTTACGTATTTGAATTGCATATAAAATTTCCATCCATTTGAATTACACGATTTTAACATAAAATAATCGTAACACTTTACAATAAGGTTCATTAGTTAACATTACTTAATTACCTTAGTTAACATTTACTAAAGAGGAACAATACTTCTATAGCATTTATTAATCTTAGGAAATATTAATTTCAACATTTACTAATACATTATTAAAATCAAAGGTTGTATTTGTTAACATTAGTTAATGCGATGTGAACTAACATTAACCAACAATGAACAGCTGTATTGATTATTAATGAACTAATTGATTATTGTTTGTTCCACAGCTAGCCATATTTGTTCATACTTTTTCACAGAATACATTGAATTGTTTTCACAATTAACAAATGTATTCCAATTCTAAGCAATTTGAATAAATGCATTTTGAAAATATGAAATATGATCGTTTAAATAAAATCAAATAGATGCAAATCATTAATAATAAACTATGGCATGTTTTTTTGAGAGCAGAAATCTTACATTTATGCATGACTGACAAATATGCATCACACATTAAGTTTGTTAAAATTGTATAATCCAAATGGATAGAAATTTTATATGCAATTCAAATACATAAATATTCAGGCCTCAGTATTGCATGTATAATCATAATAAATGGTTTCAGATTTCAGGTGTTTTCTCATGACATCATAATGGTCCACCAGCATGAATATCTCAAAGTGATGACTGAGTGTGTGCATATGAAGGATGTGTGTATGGATGTATTGATGCCGTGTGTTCTCACCCGTATCCCACATGTCGAT
>FLSR01000409.1:0-14128 GCA_900092035.1 Leuciscus waleckii
AGCATCGTCAACTTCATCTTCAACTTCACACGTCAAATATCGGCCTGTTCACATCGGCCATATTTTGACATCGGAACGATACCGATGTGTAAAAAAATGACCATATCGGCCGATATTATATCGGCGGCCGATATATCGTGCACCACTACTGTGAACGCTTTAATATAAATATAATATAAATCTAAATCCATGTAATCACTTATATCAGTGTTATATATATCATCCATCCATCTAGTTTATACTTGTATGTGTTTATTTAAAAACATCCAATTATGCAGAATATACAATGGTTCATATTTAATTGACTTGTCAATACAATATATAGGGTGTGATTTTACCTCATAATTCTGCATATTGACAATAATAACTGTGAATCCTCCTTTCTCTGCCTGATCCAGGGTGTGTGTGAATTGCAGTGATGTATTTGCTTCTCTGTTCTTCAGCTTTCAGGAGTGTGTCACACCTCAGATTTCGTCAAATCTAGTTGTTCAGTGGATCTCAAAGCTCTTTCCCGTTTTAGATGCGTTTAGTGTGTTTTCCGTGGCATTCGCGCTGAAAACCAATGCTGTCGTGCCTCTATGTGTGTGTGTGTGTGTCTGTGTGTGGTGCTGTTATTTCCTCAGACAGGTGTGTGTGTGTGTGGTGCTGTTGTTTCCTCAGACAGATGTGTGTGTGTGTGTGTGTACGCACCTTTGAGTTGTGTGATGACGTTGGTGAGGTAGTTCTTCAGCTTGGAGTCAGTGGTGAGATGAAGACTCATGTCGTATTGTGTGACTCTGGTGAAGGTTTCTGCTGGATAAATCCCTCGCTGGTAGAGAATACTGTTGATCCCGAACGCTACAGAACACAAACATATATTATTTATTTACATATAAAGTATATTCTGGAACAGCAACAAAGGCACTGCACACTATTGCTAACTGTACAGTAACTGTACAAACGTCCTCCACGTGTCACGTGTCTTTCCAGATCAACGCTCACTGAACTAGAGCAGACACTCAGGTTTACTTAATTATCTATATATTATATTCACTGATTATCAAATATGATCATCAGGCTTTTAAGGAAGGTTTATTTGCTCATCTCTCGATCATCACTGTATTGCATTGCATTATGTTTTAAAACTACAGAACTTTAGTCATACAACTAAACATTTAAATATCATCTAACGTTAAGACACATTTATATATGCATTTTATGCAACTAGATGCAATCATGCTATTGATTTAATTTATCTTACTTTTTGGCCACATAAATATCAGCTTAGCAACAATGTGCACATTTTTAGCCTAAATTTAAATAAATAAAATTCAGGAAAATTCCTTCTCGAGTATGAACTCCATAATCTCATACTATATTAAACATAAAAGCGTGATGCATCAAATGCGATGCTCAAAAAACACATGCAAACTCTTTTACTTCATTTTTATAGTCTAAATGTCCAATATATTTTTATTTCATTCGATTTTTCGGACTATTTCACTTGTCAGGCTCTACAAGGTTAGCGATCACATATGAACATCTTTTAACTACACATTTGAGATTAAAACCGCAGTCTACTTTAACAATGGCACGAGACTTTTGAAAGAATATTCGCACACCTCAGGACGCCATTCGGTTTCAATTCTATCTCTATATTGTAACGAACCACGACAAACATTAACTACGCCATGAAACGCATTAATCTGTCCGAAAATCAGTAACGTTACTTACAGAAAAATTCGGCAACAAGTTCCGCACTGCCCTTCAGAGTGATTCCCTTCAGCGTCTTAGACATCTTGACTTGAGTTTAGATTCGGTAGGTTTGCATGTAAACTCGAGTCCTCGATGCTGCTTGTTTTCTATTAACCGCCAAACAGTTTGAATCTGACGCTGCGTGTGACGTCGGCGCACGCGTCATTATGACAGCTCACGTTCAACGAATCAACGTTCAGGAAGTATGGAAGAAAAATATCACGTTCAGATGTCGGTTTAAGTTTTGTAACAAAATGATTTTGACCACGCAACAATTTAAAAAGGTTGATAATTATATAAAAAGCAGAAGAAGCCTGTAAAATTAAATAAAATGGGAGCGATTTAATAATTCTCTTCTTTTACTGTTTTTATTCAATATTTAAATATTACATTCAATACATTTTTTTAAATTTGTTGTATGGTATTATCAAAGACATAAGATAACAATATATATACATAGATGCCTCATTAGTTTCTGTTTCTAAACGTGAGCCGTCCGCCATATTGGAACGGTCAAATCCGGTCCGTGACCACTTCAGAGCAAAGTTGACTGTACTTGCGTCGGCTCGGACACCTAGTTATTAGTCTGAAATAGACATTATCAGATTATTTTTAACAGCATTTAGTTAATCATTAATGTGATAATTATGTAAATGTATTATTCTTATTGACTTTACATAAAACACAAATCAGCACATTTGGTTACCTAATTCATCTGGGATTTAAAGCTCAGTGGTTTTTACTGCCATAGGCTGCAGAAAGCTGCAAAATATTAGATACAAATTCATTGATTTCTTAGTGTGCGTGATGAACAACATTATGTTAACCGGTCCAACATGGCTGACGCATCGAATTTAAATTTCAAATAGTTTCATTTTTTGTTCCAGATTACATTCGTCTGAAAGCTGAACGGACTACTAAACTGGGAATGAACCAGTGACAGAACTATTTGATTCAAGACACTGGCTCAGAGAAATCACGGCATGTGTAGTAGTGTGAAAACAATCAAAGAAAAAACACTAGCCACATTTGTTGTGAAGGATGTTATTGGCTTCATAAGTGGCGAAGTTAAAGACTTTGACACGAGGTGGAGTCGCTTCAGGGCTTTTGCACCTGGAGGCTTATTCATGTCGGTGGAATTTGAGATTTTATGGAGTCGCTGAAAGTGAGAGAGAAGATATTCGAGGAAAGGTCATCCATCTTTGCCAGAATCTTGCCAGAAGCTAAAGACAAACCTCCAGCTGTCTGTTTATTGCCTGGGTTGACAAGGAGTCATCGTCCAATTTACCTCTCGTCCCTCCTGTTTAAAACATCTAGTTTATTACCATGCGTTTATTGCTTTCATCTTCTTCCCCAAGAAATGCTATGTTTTTCAGGCTGGAAAGACAGCAAGCTAAAAACAATCATATATTTAAACTCATGATTAATGGTAACGTTAGTGATGCACTCAAAAAATATTGCAACATCTTCTGACAAAACTATAGTGATTTGTTTAGATTTTTCCAATAACACATGAATGATTTCTTTGAATCTTTACATAGCATAAATAAACTGAATGAGATTGATCAACACTTCTGAAAGACATAGAGGAAGCCTTTCATTCATTAAAAGCCCATAAGTCTCCTGGAACCGATGAACTCATCTCAGAATGGCCCTGTCCCAAATGGCGCACTTCATGTGGACTTTCGGTCTCGTGGACTTGAATTGCGCGTGCTCGCTGAGTTACGGTCCGTAGGCCGTCCCATTCAGCATTTTAAAGCTCTGAAGTGTGCTCAGCAGCGCCTTCTTTGTACCCTTGAAGCAGTCTTCCACGAAGCCCGCATAGATGCAGGCTCCACGCACTTTAACTACCCAGGAATCCTTGCGAAAGGCCAATCAGACAACGGATGGGAGGAGATTGCGCTCACGGATAATTGTTGACATGGCTGAGAAGAAAATATTACGGTTTTTATGACCTAGATGTACATTTTACCAGTTGTTACCTACAGTTTATACAAACATTATGGTCATCGACCAGTGGTTGATGTCTGAAACATAATAATAGTGCGTTGGGTAATACGATCCATGATTCATTAAATAAATAGAACCGCACAGTGCTTTACTGAGTCATATGTAAACATAGTATGAATATTGAAACCTGTAAATTCATCTGAAACTGTTAAAATTGTAATCTTAGTTAAAATGGAACATTATTATGGAAAATGGAACATTATTATGTACAACAATACATCATTTAAATAAGCATGATTTATCTATTGTCTAATGCCCAGGTGAAATGCACAATATCAGAGTATAGAACTGTAAAAGCCGGCTGTGTAGTGGACACGGAGATAAGACGTCGGAGCGCAAAAATGTGATTTCTCCTGTCCAACAACAACCAGGCCGTTATTTCCGGCGTGACGATCGAGTCTGTCCCAAAAATACCTCTCGATGCGCCCTCGTGGACTCACGCCAAGGGCCCTATAGGTCTGCACTACATGACGTCACCAAAGTGTGGACTCTGAGGAAGTCCACAAGTCCGGAGTGTGCCATTTGGGACAGGGCCAATTGAGTAAAAACACAGCTGTCACGGGTTCGCATAGCAATAATCCAAACAAAGATGCCTGACGCAGACAGACGATGAAATAACCTTTAATAAACACCAGGAACCACAGAGCCTAGCGGCTAATGCTAACGCCGGTACGCAGGAAAATGTATGATGGATGTCAATGGAGAGGAGGCTTCACTAAAGTGAATAAACCTTATATTAAGTAATCGACAGCCTGTTCGCTAATCTTCAACATGTTTTACGCTAAACAATACTTTTGTTGGGAAAGATATGTAGATTTTACTATGATAAAAAGGTTATTTGTGACCCTGCGATTTCAGCAAGGTTACGTACTCACACTGAACGAGTAGATCGCATGTGATTAAAGCCAAGACTGCTCACACTATCTGTGTGAAATATACGCGATAAACCCCTGTGCCAACAGACCATGATATCGTGTATCCAGAGATAGCCTACTGTCAAAAGAAGCATCAGCTATCAATATCAAGAGGATTTAACATTTCCAATGTATGTATTAAATGACTATTTAGTATTATTGTATTATTATTGGGGAAGGCCTACTTTTATTATTACATTTATAGGATATTATAATTCATTTGCCATGCAATCATTTTATAGCGCATCCCCGCATAACCGAGGCACTGCGAAGATTAGAGAAGCTTACTCATTTAAAATTGTCTAAAAACATTTAGGTCGATTACAATGAATTATAGGCCTATAATTAATTATTAACAGTCTTAGTCCGAACACTGCAATAATCAGTCATCAATGAAAATTAAAAACAGCTTTATTTCAAAAACAGCTTGTTTAACGTGAGCATTTAACAAATGAATAAAAGAGGCACGGTCGCTACGTCGCAGGTGTCTTGGAAGACGTGGGTAATATGATTTATCCATTTTGCAACACGTACTGGAGGTAAGCAACAGTAATTTGTAGCTAGTTTGATAACTTAAAGATCTCCCTCTTTTCGTTTTCTTTCTTGCTGCATTAAAGATGAAATGGTTAAACTTCTGTTTTGGCGCAGGCGCAGTGAGGGAAAAACACTGAGTTCAGGGCAATCGTTCGTAGCTCTGCTTCAACTGTGCGATATAGTCACGAGGAGCGACCAAAGTTTCTGACATGCCAGAAATTCATTCAACCATCCGATTGCATGTTGGGTGAGATTAATCTCTCGTTTCTCCCTGTACACTTCACGAACACTGTACGACAAACGACATATTCCTGAAAATCGGCCATACCCCAAAAAAAGAGTCGCACGAGTCAGAATTCGGCTCAAAATCGGACGAAAATCGCACAGTGAAAGCCCGCCTTAATATAAGAGCATCTCTGCTTAAATACACAGAGGAAGGTAATCAACGGAACAGGGAACAGGTGCGACACTAATCAGGGAAAAACGGCAACTAATGAAAGAACTAGAACTCAGACTCTAGGCTTGTTCGACTTCATGCAGCTCTGCGCAGACCGATCGGCAGCTGACTTGAAGCAGTGCATGCCGGTTAGAAATGTTGTCCGACTTGATACAGCGCCGACGCCACGTGACTGTGACGTGTGCCATCAAAGTACCGCGAGAGCGATTCGAGAGTAGCCGGAGAACTCAGCCAGCGCAGCTTCTCAAGAGCGGCTGCACTGGGCTGCAGGAGGGCTGATGACGACACAGCTGTTCCACGATTGGCCGGATTCACCGCATGACAACGATCACGTGTGTTTCGTGTTTATTCGAACACCTTTAGTTCATCTAAAGCTCACAAATCAGTTTTTTATAACAGTAAACACTCTTTTCATGTCGTTGCGATGTTATATTGTGTCATGTTTATCAAATTAAAACTGATTAAAAAACGTATAGACTCCACTTCATTGATAGTAGCTTATGTTGAACTTTATTCTTGTTCAAACAGACGCTGTATGAAGCAGTACATAAAGTAGGCCTATTGAATGAAAATGTCTCTGAAACATCTGTGTATTATTTGGCAAATATTACATTTATTTCACTTCAGCTGTGGTAAAGTACGCGAACACCACGTGAGCGGTCACTACGGGAACCAGAAAGTGTCCGACTTCACGTCTCCGTTTGCAGCTCCCCCCCGCCTGCACGCGGCTACTCTCGCCGACCGGTTACATCCAGCCGCAGCCGATGTCGAACACACCTATCCCTTCACTATCCCTTCACTATCCCTTCACTATCCCTTCACTATCCCTTCACTATCCCTTCACTATCCCTTCACTATCCCTTCACTATCCCTTCACTATCCCTTCACTATCCCTTCACTATCCCTTCACTATCCCTTCACTATCCCTTCACTATCCCTTCACTATCCCTTCACTATCCCTTCACTATCCCTTCACTATCCCTTCACTATCCCTTCACGATCCCTTCACGATCCCTTCACAACAAACGTCATCTGTCTCCACTATCCCTTCACGATCCCTTCACTATTCCATTCACGATCCCTTCATGATCCCTTCACGATCCCTTCACTATTCTTCACGATCCCTTTACGATCCCTTCACGATCCCTTCACGATCCCTTCACTATCCCTTCACAACAAACGTCATCTGTCTCCACTATCCCTTCACTATCCCTTCACTATCCCTTCACTATCCCTTCACGATCCCTTCACGATCCCTTCACAACAAATTCAACAAATTGAAATTGTAGCCTACATAGTCTGTGGAATTAAATAGTTTTAAATTGAATGTTAAAAGTTCATACTGATGTTCTGTAACTAATTTTAATAGAAATCATACACTGTCAGAATAAAAAAAGTTGCATTTTATGGGTGCAACAGCCTGTCACTGGCAGACCCTTATGAAAATGAACATTACAGTGACCATAGTTCAACTAGGCCTATCATTCTTTTGAAGATTTCCATGGTTACCACTACAAGTAAACATTTTAACCATGTGTTCCAATAAGTTCCAATTAAGGCGTATTGAATGTTAAAATGCCTTTCAAATGTAATGTTAAGTGGGTATCATTACCCATTTTACTCGTAGTAATTCAATAATTTAATAATTTGTTTTATTTAAAAGTTCAGTTTAGGTATTGTATCTATATCGGCGATACTGTACTTGAAAGTATCGGTATCGGTATCGTATCGAAAACAAAATAAGTGGTATCGCCCATCCCTATTATAAAGTAGTTAAAATATTTTTTTTTAAACCTGACGACGCCCACTTGGGGAGGAGCCTGTTAAAATAATGTAGAGTACCGTTTCCATGGTAACGCAACATCCAATTTCAAAACGGTTTTCAGAGGATGATTTTTTGAGTTCGTAAGCTTTCGAAAGATACCTAATTTATGATGATTACTAAAATATGTGATATGAAAAAAGGCGATAAAAAAGAGCGCCAAGCGTCCCGCTAGCGTATTAACCATCAGTGCTGTAGACATGAACTGAACCTAAAGCTTAAAGGGATAGTTCACCCAAATATGAAAATTCTGTTATAATTTACTCACTCACAAGTTGTTCCAAACCTGTATGAATTTCTTTCCTCAGTTAAAAACAACAGAAGATATTTTGAATAATAATAAAAGTCCCCATTGACTTCCATAGTAGGAAAAAACAAATATTATGGGGTCCATCGACTGTTTGGTTTCCTGACATTCATCAGAATATCTTCTTTTGTGTTCAACAGAAGAAAGAAATTCATACAGGTTTGGAAACTCTTGAGGGTGAATGAATAAAATATACATTTTCAAAAAACTTTTTTTTTTACCATTTGTTTCTTATGCTCTAAGTCTAAATAATGTGATGACATGAACAACGATTCACTCGGATATCTCGGATAGCCTTTCCTGCAGGCCAACGACTGGGATTCGGTGTCATCTCCAACGATTCACTCGGATATCTCGGATAGCCTTTCCTGCAGGCCAACGACTGGGATTCGGTGTCATCTCCAACGATTCACTCGGATATCTCGGATAGCCTTTCCTGCAGGCCAACGACTGGGATTCGGTGTCATCTCCAACGATTCACTCGGATATCTCGGATAGCCTTTCCTGCAGGCCAACGACTGGGATTCGGTGTCATCTCCAACGATTCACTCGGATATCTCGGATAGCCTTTCCTGCAGGCCAACGACTGGGATTCGGTGTCATCTCCAACGATTCACTCGGATATCTCGGATAGCCTTTCCTGCAGGCCAACGACTGGGATTCGGTGTCATCTCCAACGATTCACTCGGATATCTCGGATAGCCTTTCCTGCAGGCCAACGACTGGGATTCGGTGTCATCTCCAACGATTCACTCGGATATCTCGGATAGCCTTTCCTGCAGGCCAACGACTGGGATTCGGTGTCATCTCCAACGATTCACTCGGATATCTCGGATAGCCTTTCCTGCAGGCCAACGACTGGGATTCGGTGTCATCTCCAACGATTCACTCGGATATCTCGGATAGCCTTTCCTGCAGGCCAACGACTGGGATTCGGTGTCATCTCCAACGATTCACTCGGATATCTCGGATAGCCTTTCCTGCAGGCCAACGACTGGGATTCGGTGTCATCTCCAACGATTCACTCGGATATCTCGGATAGCCTTTCCTGCAGGCCAACGACTGGGATTCGGTGTCATCTCCAACGATTCACTCGGATATCTCGGATAGCCTTTCCTGCAGGCCAACGACTGGGATTCGGTGTCATCTCCAACGATTCACTCGGATATCTCGGATAGCCTTTCCTGCAGGCCAACGACTGGGATTCGGTGTCATCTCCAACGATTCACTCGGATATCTCGGATAGCCTTTCCTGCAGGCCAACGACTGGGATTCGGTGTCATCTCCAACGATTCACTCGGATATCTCGGATAGCCTTTCCTGCAGGCCAACGACTGGGATTCGGTGTCATCTCCAACGATTCACTCGGATATCTCGGATAGCCTTTCCTGCAGGCCAACGACTGGGATTCGGTGTCATCTCCAACGATTCACTCGGATATCTCGGATAGCCTTTCCTGCAGGCCAACGACTGGGATTCGGTGTCATCTCCAACGATTCACTCGGATATCTCGGATAGCCTTTCCTGCAGGCCAACGACTGGGATTCGGTGTCATCTCCAACGATTCACTCGGATATCTCGGATAGCCTTTCCTGCAGGCCAACGACTGGGATTCGGTGTCATCTCCAACGATTCACTCGGATATCTCGGATAGCCTTTCCTGCAGGCCAACGACTGGGATTCGGTGTCATCTCCAACGATTCACTCGGATATCTCGGATAGCCTTTCCTGCAGGCCAACGACTGGGATTCGGTGTCATCTCCAACGATTCACTCGGATATCTCGGATAGCCTTTCCTGCAGGCCAACGACTGGGATTCGGTGTCATCTCCAACGATTCACTCGGATATCTCGGATAGCCTTTCCTGCAGGCCAACGACTGGGATTCGGTGTCATCTCCAACGATTCACTCGGATATCTCGGATAGCCTTTCCTGCAGGCCAACGACTGGGATTCGGTGTCATCTCCAACGATTCACTCGGATATCTCGGATAGCCTTTCCTGCAGGCCAACGACTGGGATTCGGTGTCATCTCCAACGATTCACTCGGATATCTCGGATAGCCTTTCCTGCAGGCCAACGACTGGGATTCGGTGTCATCTCCAACGATTCACTCGGATATCTCGGATAGCCTTTCCTGCAGGCCAACGACTGGGATTCGGTGTCATCTCCAACGATTCACTCGGATATCTCGGATAGCCTTTCCTGCAGGCCAACGACTGGGATTCGGTGTCATCTCCAACGATTCACTCGGATATCTCGGATAGCCTTTCCTGCAGGCCAACGACTGGGATTCGGTGTCATCTCCAACGATTCACTCGGATATCTCGGATAGCCTTTCCTGCAGGCCAACGACTGGGATTCGGTGTCATCTCCAACGATTCACTCGGATATCTCGGATAGCCTTTCCTGCAGGCCAACGACTGGGATTCGGTGTCATCTCCAACGATTCACTCGGATATCTCGGATAGCCTTTCCTGCAGGCCAACGACTGGGATTCGGTGTCATCTCCAACGATTCACTCGGATATCTCGGATAGCCTTTCCTGCAGGCCAACGACTGGGATTCGGTGTCATCTCCAACGATTCACTCGGATATCTCGGATAGCCTTTCCTGCAGGCCAACGACTGGGATTCGGTGTCATCTCCAACGATTCACTCGGATATCTCGGATAGCCTTTCCTGCAGGCCAACGACTGGGATTCGGTGTCATCTCCAACGATTCACTCGGATATCTCGGATAGCCTTTCCTGCAGGCCAACGACTGGGATTCGGTGTCATCTCCAACGATTCACTCGGATATCTCGGATAGCCTTTCCTGCAGGCCAACGACTGGGATTCGGTGTCATCTCCAACGATTCACTCGGATATCTCGGATAGCCTTTCCTGCAGGCCAACGACTGGGATTCGGTGTCATCTCCAACGATTCACTCGGATATCTCGGATAGCCTTTCCTGCAGGCCAACGACTGGGATTCGGTGTCATCTCCAACGATTCACTCGGATATCTCGGATAGCCTTTCCTGCAGGCCAACGACTGGGATTCGGTGTCATCTCCAACGATTCACTCGGATATCTCGGATAGCCTTTCCTGCAGGCCAACGACTGGGATTCGGTGTCATCTCCAACGATTCACTCGGATATCTCGGATAGCCTTTCCTGCAGGCCAACGACTGGGATTCGGTGTCATCTCCAACGATTCACTCGGATATCTCGGATAGCCTTTCCTGCAGGCCAACGACTGGGATTCGGTGTCATCTCCAACGATTCACTCGGATATCTCGGATAGCCTTTCCTGCAGGCCAACGACTGGGATTCGGTGTCATCTCCAACGATTCACTCGGATATCTCGGATAGCCTTTCCTGCAGGCCAACGACTGGGATTCGGTGTCATCTCCAACGATTCACTCGGATATCTCGGATAGCCTTTCCTGCAGGCCAACGACTGGGATTCGGTGTCATCTCCAACGATTCACTCGGATATCTCGGATAGCCTTTCCTGCAGGCCAACGACTGGGATTCGGTGTCATCTCCAACGATTCACTCGGATATCTCGGATAGCCTTTCCTGCAGGCCAACGACTGGGATTCGGTGTCATCTCCAACGATTCACTCGGATATCTCGGATAGCCTTTCCTGCAGGCCAACGACTGGGATTCGGTGTCATCTCCAACGATTCACTCGGATATCTCGGATAGCCTTTCCTGCAGGCCAACGACTGGGATTCGGTGTCATCTCCAACGATTCACTCGGATATCTCGGATAGCCTTTCCTGCAGGCCAACGACTGGGATTCGGTGTCATCTCCAACGATTCACTCGGATATCTCGGATAGCCTTTCCTGCAGGCCAACGACTGGGATTCGGTGTCATCTCCAACGATTCACTCGGATATCTCGGATAGCCTTTCCTGCAGGCCAACGACTGGGATTCGGTGTCATCTCCAACGATTCACTCGGATATCTCGGATAGCCTTTCCTGCAGGCCAACGACTGGGATTCGGTGTCATCTCCAACGATTCACTCGGATATCTCGGATAGCCTTTCCTGCAGGCCAACGCCTGGGATTCAGTGTCATCTCCAACGATTCACTCGGATATCTCGGATAGCCTTTCCTGCAGGCCAACGACTGGGATTTGACCGAATGAAAAGCACAGATTGGATAACGTGTAAAATCTCTGCCCAAATCCCCACAAAAAAAATATTACCAACATGGAAATGTGTCATATTTCTTAATCTAATATTTGGTTAAACACAGGGATAGAGCTAAACAATAATATTGTTTCCCTGATTGGCGTTTGATTATTATATCAAGTGAGGGGAACTTATGTTCTTACTTCGTGCAACATAATAAAAAATAACCCATTATAATAATTGATTCTGTCTCTGGATGAAGTTACTGATTATTTTCGCATGCCAGACGTCAGTCAAATATGACAACAAAAAGGTATTTTTTAGGGTCCGTTGTGTCCAGACATGTTGAACATGTTGACTGTCAAAGAGTGTGTGAGTGTTAGATACGCGTTTGCGTGGAGCAAACCCTACTTTTGAGGATCCCGGCGGGATGAAGAGAAGAGTCTTAAGTGGGATAACGCCCATCAGGTAATATAGTTATTGATGATAAATGATTAATTTCACAATCAATTGTTTCGGTTACGAAACATAGAAGTTAAATGACATTAATGGTCGTTAAACGGCTTATATAATAAAGTGATTTTGTCTGATTTGTATCCAGGCATTAAAGCGATTAAACGAGTTTTGAACCAATCGGATTGCTTGGGTTCTAGGTCAATGGGAGAAAGTGTAAATATGGCGGAATAAGCCCCGCCTTCTAGATGAAAGAGCCAATCGCTGACTAGTAAAGTCACGCGTCACTGCAGCCGCCGTCAGAAGCTCCGGTTGCGATATAAACAGTCAAATTTAAGTCATAGTTGTAGTCAGATTTCATTGGTGATTTTCAAATATGAAATTTAATTGTAAGCTTGGTGAACAGCTTTGGAGAAGTTGATGTTTCCCCATTGGAAGAGATACGAGCTGTTGAAATGACTCTGATCCCGAGCAAGAATAGCAGGATCTTAGAGAATAGAAATGACTTATCTGGGGGGTTTTTTTGTGGGGTTTTTTTTTTTGTCAATAATAAGACATGCTGAAGTGCCGCACATGTTTAGACCCTGTATCTAATCCGAGAATGAAAGTTTGCTGCATGAAGGATCTTATTTTATGCATGGACATGTGGTTTAGTACAATAAGCCCATTGAGAGTCATCCTTTTCTTTCAGTGCAAGCCAAAGTGAGTCAGATTCCTTCCTGAGGATGCATTAGCTTTCATGAGTAATGCAGTGGGAGAATTCTTCTCATTGTTCTTTTAAGCATGTGGAAAATTATACATTATGCCATCTGACTGCACTTGACAAAAGGATAGGATTTATTTATTTTGGAAATAAAACATTACCGCAGAAGTAATGCGATACATGAGCACAGCTGGAATCATGAAATGCAGGAAATACCCTGCACAAAACTTAATATCAAGGGGAATATTAACCAAATATTATAAATGTTTTCAAGTGGACCATTAGCACATAGAGTATCTAAAACTGATAAGACCCTGAGGAACCTGCTTATTACTTCATGCTCTGGGGCGAATAAGTATTAAAGTTATAGCGGAGGATTTTCTTTTTCCGGGTGGGTAGCCTATACTATTGGTCCACCCAGTGCTTTAAGTGGGCCGGTACGCGCCGGTACTCAGTACCGCCACTTCCAAATATAGCTCTTGAGCGTACCGCCACCTTTCCGTGCGCCCAGAACGTGCTTTTAGCGTACCGGTACGCTCATTTGCACACCTGTTTTAATCCTTTGGCTGCGCTGACGCTTTTCAGAACGCCCTTCACAATGCACGCTTCCTAATTCTTCCCACCGAGAGCAGAGACTATTACCCATACACCCTTGAGTTTTACAAGTGAAAAGCGCATGAGTTGCTTTTGCCGCTGTCAGTGTAAACAACTCAACGTGGTTCGGAGAGGGTGTGTGAAACGCGCAACCATAGCTGCTCGGTTAAAATACAAATACAATGAACACTTAATATGCTCTCCTGGCTTCAGACTCTGAGTAGTAAAAGAAAATGATTTGTACAGTATTTCTCATTTTTCATTTGGTGTAGGCTACTGTGTATTTTGCTGAATCTGCTTTTGTATATTTTTCAAGGGTAAAGAAATGAACCATCTTCAAGACTCATGTTTATGTTCTACTCTTCTATGGTTATTATGTTATTATGTTTTATAATTTATTTTATGTACATTTTGTTCAAAAATTTTTCAATACCCTTTTGCACATTTTATTTATGTTCAGTAGCTCTTTCTAC
>FLSR01000409.1:14219-70172 GCA_900092035.1 Leuciscus waleckii
CGGGTCTTTTCTAAAATTCGGAAAGATCCTCCGCTATACCTTTAAGGCAATCTATAACTGTAAAAAGAAATGCGTTACATACAAAGGGTTACTAAACCACATTCCCAGATCTCTTGCGTCTAAGAGAGGCAGTCCATTCAGCGGCGTTGTCCGATTCGTTTTAGTGAATCGGTTCGTTTAAATGAACCCGTTAAAAAGCGATTCACTGGTTCGGTTGCAAGTCCTCGGCACTTACAAGTGTTACTAAACGTTTACACGTGCTATTTAACGTGTTATTTTTTGTCAAAAAACAACAACAACATCTTTTATTAACATACTAATATCTGAACGTTTTTAGAATTTTCACATCTATAGGCTAAATCTAAGTGTTTAATAGAACAAAATTACACTAAAATTCACATTAGAGGTCAACTGATGTGTTCCTTTCCAATTTCTAAATACAGTCTTGATTTTCAGTCTCAGCTATCCCTAGCGAGCCTGTGATTTGCGAATCGGTTCAACAGAATCATGAATCGATTCAAACGAATGATTCGTTCGCGAATCGGACCTCACTGTATGTCACTGAAGAGTAACTTAAGGGGAAGACGAGACAGTTCAGGTCTGTCTTTTAGGACAGACGGGTCGACAATGTCTTGATGCTTCGTTATTATGCTATACGACCCGTTTACATATTCAGGTTTTTGAAAATCGTGCAAATCTTGGTCGTTCAAATCGCGAACCTAATTTCCAAGCGCGCCTGTTATTCCTGTATCATGACATGCAGCGGTGTTATTTTGCGCTGTGAAAAGATTAAAGTAGTGGTATCATCTGTTCTGATATTCATTTTAACTAGTTTACAAATAGGAACGAATGGTTTTAGGTGCAATGCACGGACGAATGGGAAGAAGTGCGATTCTTCTGACGCTTTTGACTACTTTTAGCGGATTTATCAACTCAACATACGGAACATGGAAGAGCAGTTTTCATGCGAATCGCGTGAATACCGTGGAGAAACCTTCCTCTCAGCCTCACATCATCTTCATCATGGTTGATGACCAAGGGTTTCGAGACGTGGGATATCACGGGTCTGAGATAAAGACTCCAACACTGGACAGACTCGCTTCAGCCGGAGTGAAACTGGAGAATTATTATGTTCAGCCTATGTGTAGCCCGTCCAGGAGCCAGCTGATGACCGGCAGGTGGGAGACATCAACATATCACACTTTATCTGTCAAACATAGGGGGTTCGTTTAGTTGATTTGCACGATATGAAATATAATACAAGAATAAAAAGAAAATACAATCCATATACTGTGCAGGGAGAGGCAGGAATCCCAAAAGCACCGCCTAAACAACAGCAACAACAAAAAAGTAATTCATATATAGTATTTAAAGTCAGAATTGCGTTATATAAAGTTGAATTTCTTAAAATAAAGTCAGAATTGCATGATATAAAGTTGCAATTTCGTGATATAAAGTCAGAGTTGCGTGATATAAAGTCAGAATTGCATGATATAAAGTCGCAATTTCGTGATATAAAGTCAGAGTTGCGTGATATAAAGTCAGAATTGCATGATATAAAGTCGCAATTTCGTGATATAAAGTCAGAGTTGCGTGATATAAAGTCAGAATTGCATGATATAAAGTCGCAATTTCGTGATATAAAGTCAGAGTTGCGTGATATAAAGTCAGAATTGCATGATATAAAGTCGCAATTTCGTGATATAAAGTCAGAGTTGATATTAAGTAAGAATTGCGTGTTATAAAGTCAGAATTGCGTGCTATAAAGTCACAATTGCGTGATATTAAGTAAGAATTGCGTGTTATAAAGTCAGAATTGCGTGCTATAAAGTCACAATTGCGTGATATTAAGTAAGAATTGCGTGTTATAAAGTCAGAATTGCGTGCTATAAAGTCACAATTGCGTGATATTAAGTAAGAATTGCGTGCTATAAAGTCAGAATTGCATGATAAAGTCAAGGTTCATGTTGAAAGTCATTTTCTATGCGTGATCAAGTCACCTTTATTTCTATAGCACTTTATACACTACAGATAGTTTCATAGCAACTTTACAGTGATAACAGGAAAATAATGATTCATTGATGCAGACAAGTTGGTGTTTTAGTGTGCATGTCAGAAGATTCAGCATTCAACAATGCCTGACTCCAGTGTTCCCACAGCGAAACATCTGGTCCACGCCTCGGGAAACAGGAAGGTTGCTAGGAATCTCTTTTGGCAATTTGCTTTGGAAGCAGTGAATGAATCAACTCCTCCCTCAGTCATTTACAATGAATGGCTTTCTGGCTGTCTGAGATGGGGATTTACTGGGGTAATATACTGTGTGTCAGATCGCTTCACGGTGTGTGACCGTGTTGTGTGGTTTGAGAAGACTGAGAACACTCAGGAACAGAGATTAGCATCACACACATCAAAGACTATCAGTCCGTTTTATTCTATAAGGAGCGCAACTCCCTCTGCTTGGTCTTTAAAAACGACTGACGTCGACTCAATGACACTCTTGTGGGAATGCTTTGTAACTACTTTTCAAATTGATTGTTGTAAATGAACATCTGAGAACTGTAGTGGGGTTTCAGAGCAGAATACGAGATGCACCAGTTTCACACCAGGACTTACTGCAGGCCGATCAGGCATTTTAGGGAAACATAATAAGTGAATAGGGAAGAAATCATGAATATTTCTTTGAAATATGAGATATTCTGAAAATGTTGCCAAGTTATTACTCTCATTACATGTTGCCCAAAAAACACATTAATTTGCAAATTAGAGACAATGAAAAGAGACATTGTATTTAATGGGAAACATTTTTTTTGCCATATTGTGTAAAGTAAAATACTACATCAAACTAGATTTGGTCATTTTCTGTGGCAAAACCTGGCACTCAGTGGCTCGGGTTTGCTAGGTTGGCATGGCTGGTTGCATGGAGCTGCTACATCGTTGCTAAGGCATTCTGGGTGGTTGCTAGGTGGTTGTTAAGATATTATGGGTTGTTGTTAGGGTGTTACTATGCTGTTGCTAGGGTATCCTGGGTGGTTGCTAGAGTGTTGATAGGCAGTTGCTACTGTGTTCTAGGTGCAACTGGTTAGCAACACCTTTGCAACCATCAAAAACACCCTAGCAAACACATAACAACACCATAGCAACCTCTCAGAACATCCTAGAAACCGCCTAGCAACACCCTAGCAAACAACCAGAACACCCAAGGTGTTTTTACTAGGGCATTACTAGGCGGTTGCTAGAGCTTTTATAGGCTATTGCTAGGGTGTTCTGGGTAGTTGCTGTGGTGTTGCTAGGGCGTTGCTAGGCGGTTTCTTGGATGTTCTGAGTGGTTGCTATGGTGTTGTTATGTGTTTGCTAGGGTGTTTTTGGTGGTTGCAAAAGTGTTGCTAACCAGTTGCTCCTAGAGCAAAGTAGCAACTGCCTATCAACACTCTAGCAACCACCCAGGATACCCTAGCAACCGCATAGTAACACCCTAACAACAACCCATAATATCTTAACAACCACCTAGCAACCACCCAGAATGCCTTAGCAACGATGCTAAAACAGCAGTCTAAAATATGCTAAACGTAATGGAAAGAGACAGGCATTGGTAATGTTTTAGTTGAAACTCTTTCTGCTTCTCTGATGGATGATGTCTTTAGATCAGAAGTCCAAAAACATCACATCTGCCCATATAAGCAGTACGTTCAATTCTTCTTTTTAGCTTTTACCCTTTTAAGGTATTCACTACCATCTGATAAAAGCAATGAACTTCTCGTAATCTTCAGTATGAGACAGTCCAGCTGAGAAACCTGCCAAGCAAAGCAAATCAGATAATCACTAATTAAAGGTTGGTTGCCACATTACCATGAATAGGACTGTGGTTCTTTGTACCTTATTTGACACACCTAACTCAGTTCATGAGCACTCTACTAAAAAGTGGATGAGTTATTGAGAAAAACAGGTGGTTTAGATAAGGAAGGTATTCAAAATGTGCAGTTTTGTGGCGCTCCAGAACCAGCATTGGCAAACACTGGCATAATGAACAAGCCTAAACTGTTAAGGGGAACAAGAAGGGGCTGAATGGCAAAAATGGTCAAAATTACCAATAAGCATTACAAAAGTATGATATTCCTTGTGCACTATATTAATTTAAGCCTTCTAAATCCATTCAATAGCTTTAAAGGCCCCCTGAAATAAAAATGTAAGTTTTTTAGCTTTTAGTATGAATATGTTAGCCTTAAGGTTATGAATAAGCTGGTGTGTTCCAAAGCAATTACAAAATTTGCATTTAGGAGATATAAGCATTCAAAACGTACACTCTCTCACTTCCGCTAAAATGGTTCACGGATTTTTATGACATCACCGCTTCTCATCACATCTTCTGTCCAATCAAATGCTCCCTAGAATCTAAAGCTCCGCCCCCTCTGCTATAAACATCACCTGGCCAAAGCGAGCGTTGACCGTCACGGAGCAATATGGGTTTGAGTGTGAGTCGGTTGCTCAAAAGCTCGAGTTGGTTAAGACTAAAATGGCTAGAATTTATTCACTCCTCTACTATTGAATCCAACGTATCATCAGTGCTTGGATTCGCTTCCATGGTGCTGTCAGTCTGTGAGGTAAACTAAACGCTATTGGCTGTTTGAAAAGGGGGAGGGGCCATTCAATATGTCCCGCCTTAGCTTCCTGTTTCAGTGGAAATTACATCGACCATCTTACAAATCTGCGCAATCCAAAGCACTTCAGTTGGACTTTAAGTAACAGCAGAAGTAATGTGTAATGCCGAGTTCAGACTACACAATATTTTTGTCTGTTACGATAGGAGATGGTTAGTTTCTGGGTTACTGAAAAGAGAAAGGGTGTAATGAATGGCTGGTCTAGTGGGAATGAGGGGGAGTGTGTCTTAATGCTCTGTGGTCTGAGTTTGATTAGCTGTAGAGAGGAGTATGTTCCACTTATTGAAAGCAGATGTGGGAGGGATGTTGGAGCGAACAGAAGAACATGGGTCAGCAAGTCTTCCAGCACAGGCTGGTTGGGGATTCGTGTTTCCTAGTGGTTTGGTGACCAAAAAAACATGTCTTGTGGGACATTTGGGTTGTGTTAAGAAGTGTTTTAGTTTAATATTAGTTATAATCTACAATATTTGGAAATAAGTTTGATTTGATTTGATTCAAAGAAAGTAGTGAAATACACTCATTTGTCAAGGATACCGCAATAAAGTTAAAAACTTGTTTCCATTGCGGTCCTTGATGAAGAAAGTACCAATGTCCTATTTATCAACAAATTGTTCTTTGTCAGATCCTGTCAATAAGTTGATCCAGTTCTTTAAACGTTCTTGAGTTGAACTCACTGACACCGGTTGTTGCATGAAATAAAGACCATCTAAATGTGTTTGGAAGAACATGAGAATGAGTAAATGATGAGAGAATCGTCACTTTTGGGTGAACTAATGCTTTAAAGATATATTTGAAGGGAGTTACAGAATGAAGCTGTGGTTGGAACTGTGGTGGTGCATAAGTCCTGATGTCTCGAGGGGACGCAGGTTTGAATTTGGCCTAATGCCATGTCCTGTTCCCATTTACTTGAACTGCCATATAACATTACATATTACAAGATTACAACATTACAAGCATACTAGCTGAGTTTACATGGACATCTTTTGTTTCAATCAGAATGAAATAATTTCCCTTCCCGAGCCCAAAACGTAGGGCCCTATTTTAACGATCTAAGCGAATGGTCTAAAGCGCACGGCGCGAGTGCACTTAGTGCGTGTCCGAATCCACTTTTACTAGTTTAACGACGGGAAATGTGGTCTAAAAGGGTCGTCTCTATTCTCTTAACGAGTAATGGGTGTGTTTTGGGCGTAACATGCCAATCAAAGTCTCATCTCCCATTCCCTTTAAAAGCTTGCGCCATGGCGGATTCGTTATTTACATGGCGGAATTTGCAAGCGGAAAGAGTGAACGCGTCTCCAGAGAGCAAACGGATCTGTTCGTGCGCGAGGTTAAAACGCAAGCAGACCATCTACAGGACAAGCCGGATTCCACCATTTATGTACACAATATGAATATTTTACTCTGTAATCCTTTTATTTTTAATATTTGGCTATTGGTGTCCCTGTGTGTGTGTAATAAGCAGTGTAAGCGCCTGAACACAGCTCGTTTTAAGACCAGCTCGCCCATGGGCGCACAAATGGGCGCAAATGCCTTTGCTATTTAAACAACGAGAAAATGATAATTGCGTCAGGCTGAAACTAGCAAAAAACACTTGTGTCGCGCATGGCGCCGGATGTATGATAGGGCCATTTGAGTAAACCAGTGTATCAAATGTCTGTTTTATTCAGTGCTTGTCATGTTTGTTACTAATTTAGCGCTTTTTTATGTCCTAGATATCAAATCCACACTGGCCTCCAGCATTCCATCATCCGACCCACTCAGCCGAATTGCCTCCCTTTGGAGAACTTCACCCTTCCGCAGAAACTGAAGAATGCTGGGTACTCTACTCATATGGTGGGAAAGTGGCACCTTGGGTTTTATAATCGAGGTTGTATGCCTACGCAGCGTGGCTTTGACACCTTCTTTGGCTCTTTGTTGGGTACCGGCGACTACTACAGCCATTACAAATGTGACAGCCCGGGAATGTGTGGGTACGATCTTCACGAGGGGGAAGAAGCTGCCTGGGAGCAGGACCATGGCATCTACTCCACCATTATGTTACTCAAAAGGCTGTGAAAATCCTTGAATTCACAATCCTAATCGGCCAATCTTCCTCTACTTGGCATACCAGGCAGTACACTCTCCCTTACAGGTTCCTGCTCGCTACCTCGAACGCTACAAGTCCATCCCAAACTTACATCGTCGTAAATATGCTGCAATGGTCAGCTGCTTGGATGAGGCCGTACGCAATCTAACTCTTGCTCTCAAACAGTATGGATATTATGACAACATGGTTATGGTGTACTCCTCTGATAATGGAGGCCAACCAATGGCAGGAGGCAGCAATTGGCCACTAAGAGGCAGTAAAGGGACTTACTGGGAGGGAGGTATACGGGCGGTAGGGTTCGTACATAGTCCTTTACTGGTCAAAAAGGGCACTAGAAGCAGGGCTCTCATTCATATTACTGATTGGTACCCAACACTGGTGATGCTTGGTGAAGGTACCCTAGATGAGAACCAGAGTCTTGATGGCTATGATGTCTGGGAAGCCATCAGTGAGGGACGTCCTTCACCTCGACTGGATATTCTCCACAACATAGACCCCATCTACACCAAAGCCAAGAATGGCTCCTGGAAAGCAGGCTATGGGATCTGGAACACAGCCATCCGGGCGGCTCTCCGTGTCGGTGACTGGAAGCTTCTGACTGGTGTGCCAGGATATAGTGACTGGATCCCACCACAGACTTTCTCCACCCTGCTGTTGGCCAATCGTTGGCACAATGAGCGTGTGAGCTGGGATCGAAGCAAGTCTATATGGCTCTTCAACATTACAGCTGATCCATATGAACGAGTGGATCTTTCCCGACGATACCCACATGTGGTGAAGAAGATGCTTTTCAGGCTTCTACGGTACAACAAGACAGCGGTGCCGTGCCGGTACCCTCCCAAAGATTATCGCTCCAATCCTCAGTATAATGGGGGGGTCTGGGGTCCCTGGTACACAGATGATGATGAAGATGAGGATGATAACCTTCTCTTATATGATTTAGAACAGATGAAGAGTAGGAAGAAAGGAAAACGAGAGGGAAATTCAAAAGAAAGACTTGAGTCTATAGAATTGTTGGCTCACATTTGGACATTCTTGGTACCATTATGAACTCAGGGATGTAGTCTTTAACTTCCAGAAGTAATGTATAGATTTACCTCCAATTTCATGATCAAATGTCTGTTTTTCATACTTTAAATACTTTCTATCCCAGTTCAATGTGCAGAGAACTATGGAGTGTAAACACTGTGGGACTTTCAAAGCTTTGCTCTTCTTTGTAAAGTCTGAAATGTCAAAGTTTGGCTCAAGAAGTCTTGGGTCAGGACAAGCAGTGGCAGACTGGAAGAGTGGAAGAGTGGAAGAAAAGCATTGTTTTTGCAACTCCGTTTGGTGCCTCTAAAGCAGGGCTATTCAATTAGCTTCATTCGAGGGCCAGAGGTGGGCTGGTGGGTTTAGCTTATTTATTGAAAAATTATTTATTATTTATTGAAACATAATAGTATCAATAAATAAGCTAAAGTAAACCTAAAACAAAAGTATTTTGTATTTACTTGGAAATGTGGTACCCAACAGTATGCAGATTTATAAGACCATAATAAATAACTCATTTAAAGCTTTGTACAATTTTCCTTGGAACAAATATATGAATTATACATGCTCATAGCTATTGTTAAGAATTAAAGTTCGGGAGGAGCAGGTTCAGATAATTAACCAAATTATGCACAGCTGGAGATTAATCAGTAATCAACTCAATGACAGAGTATAAATTCACAGCAGACCTATCTCTGTTCATTGAAAGTTTGTCAGCATCCCTCCTCCACCCCATCTCCTCACTTCCAGTTCCATCTACACTTACCAACTGGGGGGAGTACTCTGGGCTCGGGCCTAACTCCATGCTCGGAGCCCTCCCCCCGGACAGCACGCCAAATACGCATAAACTTATTGTACTAATTATATGTAGATGTGAACTCGTGAAATGTATTTATAATTATTATAGGCTTAAATGAAAATATTCTGACAGTGAGACAGGTAAAACCATGCATGGCTACTCACTCACTACCACTGTATAAAACATGCCAACAAACACAGGTAAAAACTAAAGAAATGCCATAATTTCATAACAAAAATGACTTCTATATTCCTCTACCCACCTAATAAATCTAATGCAGTAACGTAACATTCAAGGTAAATGTTTGTAAGGGTGGTGATTAGGGGATTTAAAGTCTTCTAACTTCGTCCATGGCACAATGTTTCTGCTGTATTCCTCATCGGTCGTGTTGGGAATGTTGAGGCTGTTTCATCCGATTTAAAACTAGTTAAATCATCGATTGATTTATGGTTTGTCAGAGAGGTGTCGAATTGAAACGCTTCTCACTGGATGTCGCAACGCTGTTTAATAATAGTGTCCGGAGCCGGGAGTAAACGCAACTCCTTTGTGAAACAAAACAAATGAAAACAGCGCGATTTGTTCTTTATTTGTTGTTACTGACCGAGAAACCGCTTCAGATGATTCAGTGACAGAATCGAATCCGAATCGTTTCAGACTGTTATGCAAGTGCGTTTGGCCAATTCACGGAAAGGAAAGAATCAAACCAAAACAATGATTAATTTACGAATGACTGGTATCGCTGGTTCAGTCGACAGAAATACGGGGTCACTGCTGAAATATTCGCACGGAAAACGTTTCTCAGTTCCCCAGTTGAATAGCCCTGCTCTAAAGGCACAAAAACAACATACCTTCAATGAAAAGTAATGCAAGCTGAGGAAGGAAACCACTTGAATTACTACTGCAAGTCCTTAGAGCTTGAATAAAAAAAATAAATAAAAAAATTGGGTTGCATAAGAAATTGGTGCAATTTTCTTATCGAACATTTAAAATGAGACGATTTCGAATTTCGACTTAAGTGAAGTATTTTTTAGTCACTGTGATGATCTCATTAGTTAAAAATATCATTGTTTTGTTTGTTGCCTTGCCCGGTCTGGCACTGGCACCAGTTCAACTTGAATGTAAGATCAGTACATACTTCTTTTTCTCAGTCTCCCCCTTTTTCACTTAATTTTGCTCTCTGAGAAATTTCAAGATTTTAGATTTGGTCTGATTTTTTAAAAAGACAATAATGGAATAGTATGGGCTTAAGTATATAAACAAAGTGTTGATTTTACAACCTCTGGTACTGATTTTCAAGGTATAAACTGAACTTTGCCAATACACACGCACACTTGCAACAAGAAGATTTTGTCAATCACTTGATTTCAGCATCTGTGCCAGTGCACTGGTTAGTCCTGCTGACAGTTTAGTAAATGCTAATTGTATTTTGTGATGTTATTTGCATCCTTTTGGGTCAAGATCTTGTATTGCCACAATGCATGAGTCCAGCACTCTGTAAAGTCTCCTCCAGCACATCCCCAAAGACTTTCAATGAATTTAAAGAGCCGATTCATGTGTGAAAATAACTCTTCATTCTCCTCCCAACCATTCCTTCACAGTTTGAGTCGGATGAATCTTGGCGTTGTGATCCTGGAATATGGCCATGATGTTCTTCCTACATGTTTGTTTTAGAAATGAAAATCTATTAGAGTTAGAAGAACTGCTGCCAAACATATAACATGCTAGAAACATAATAATTGACTTAATTGACTTTTAAGAATTTGCCTAAATCCAAACAGCAACTTTTTTTTCTTTCTTTGGCCAGCCAGTATATATATATATTAGGGATGCACGATATAACGTCCACCATATCGGTATCGGCTGATAAATGTTCATTTTTAATGTTATCGTTATTATATTAAAGTTGATAAATAATGTATTATGTCCTTCAGCTGAGACGCTTCAGATGCGACTGTTCATCATGATGGGTTTGAGTTGCATGAAATATGATTGAAATCACTTCAAAAAAGGAAAAAATATAACATTTGATTTAGATTTATCTGCCAATATATCGGTTATCGGCTTTCAAATATAAAGAATTATCGGTTATCGGCCAAAATGTTCGTATCTGTGCATCGCTACTGTATAATGCTGTTATTGTGCACATTGCACATTTCACATTGACTTCATCGAAATTAATTCATGGCTTGAATCTTGTTGCATTGCGCCTGGTTTAAGACGCTGTGTAATACTTCCTGCATCTTAGTTTAGTGACTTTCGCTGTGTGGTTTTGTCAGTCAACAAGCCAGATGCATATGAACCTCAGTGCATTCCAACAAATATAAAAAAAATGAACATGAGTTTTATTGTCCTAGAGCACAGAAAACCTGACGCAGCTGCATTACATAATCTGGACCGTTTCCTTGAGAACAGTCCGACGATCTCCTGCCGTCACACCACAGCTGTCTTCATAAAGCTCATGTGAAGCATGGCTGGAACAGATTACAATTCCACACATGTAATGCAGAAGATACCCAGCAGAACCACACGAGCTTCACATGTCAACAGGAGCATTATCCCCGCCGGCAGAGGGCCGAGGCTCTGCATTCCTTCAGGCTGAGCTATTCCTCGTTTTAATGCTGTTGCTCCACATTTGTCCAGCGCTACACCTTCCTAAAGGAAACACTTTCTGTATTGCATAATTTGCCCAAACAGTTATGTTCCTATGCATGTATCCCAGATATGTGTGTGTGGTGTTTTAATTATACCTGCCACATTATTTACTCATGGAAACAGATTCTTTTGATCATTGGCTTTGGGAACTATTCCACAAACAAAACACCAAAGAGCCAGATGATCATGTTAATCTCGAAGAGCCCATGAATCAGCCCAATCAGGCTGATGTGTTTTGGTCTAATGTATTAATATTGTGGGACACTGCCTAATGTGGGACACCTAAGGTCTAGTGTTTGTACGTCCCCCATAAATACATGAATGACAGTGAAACTATGGGTTAGACAAAGCTGTGGTGTCATGTGATCAAAATCACGTGACCTATCAAATGTCCAATCATATTTGAGGGTGGAGCAATCATCAAACAGGAGGCACCTTGTGTGAAGACCATGATATTAAGGAGTTAAATACATTTTAAACAAAGCAATCCTGCTACTTTTTAGTCTAATATGCTTATGAAATGTTTGTCCATCAAAAAATAGTCTAACTTTGTGTGTATAAACTATATATTTTATATTTTTATCAAATTTCTTAGTGTCCCACATTAGGAAATGTGGTTTCCAAATCCAGGACAGCATGATCAGCCTAATGTGGGACAGATAAAAATGTGTGGTGGGGCATGATTTGTGGGACAAACATGGTTATTTACACGGTTTTAGTCTTGTAATGCAATATTAATATACTGGTAATGCAGATTTTTACAGTCATGTGAATTTTTTATTCTTGGAGGGCGGTTTGAAGACTCTTTTTGTGTGTGTGTGTATTTGTGTGTGTGTGTGTGTGTGTGTGTGTGTGTGTGTGTGTGTCATGTGTGTGTGTGTGTGTGTGTGTCATGTGTGTGTAAAAGGTAGGTAGTTGACTTAAAACTGACTTGAAAAATAGCTCTGAATTTTAAAATGCAGTAGAAAACCAATAAAGCCATTCCACTTTATTTTATGCATCTGATTAATTCAATGAAATGTATTTCAGATCACAATGGCAAAGATCACAATGGCAAAGGTGAGAAAGACAGGGACAGATTATCAGATGCAGAAAGAGAGGCAGAAACAGGGAAAGGGGCAGGACAGGATGAGAGGAGCCATAGAGGAGTATAGGCAGATGTTGAGGATGGGGTCCCTCAGCGGAGACTGATTGCCAGGGCATGGCCCTAAATCTACAGTGAATCTAAAATAAAATAAGATTTTACTAGTCTACATGTATCAATGTGATTTTCTGGTATTTTATCATAGATTTTTCAGTGTCCCACATTGGGGACACAACTGTCCCACATTAGGAAGCTGCAGATTGTCTCAGACGACTTGCAATAAGAGCACTAATATGTCTATAATTTCTCTTATGAATGGGTTATTTGAATTTTCTCTTTTGATTTGATCAGGACACATCCTGGGGTTTTTTAATGGTATATTTGGGTGTGGATTTAATGTTTTGGTTACACATCGCAATATGGTACAGAAGTCTGAAGTGCAAAAAATGTCCCACATTAGGGCAATTCACCCTATATGACCCTATATGAAGGTTATATATGTGTATTTTGTTGTGCACAAGTTCTTCTGCTTTAATATATATGTGTGTGTGTACAGAAATAAAAATGAACTCTATTTGATTGATAGTTGACAAGATCGCGAGCATTTTTCGTTCTTTTCTAATTTCAAACGAAATATTTCATTAGAATGTATATCGTCAGCCTTAGCATTTGTCAAAAAAGTTGATTCGTATCAGTCAAGAATCTTATCCTTTCTTCATTTTCCCACAGCCACGTTTAAAATAAAAAATTTAAATAAAAAACATTTAAATGGTGCCTTTATTAATAACTTTTGAGACTGTGAGGTTTCAAATATACTGCAACATTTCTCTCAATCATTGAAGCTCATTAAAAACACGAAGTAATAAACCGCAGTAGGATTGAGATTAATTACTTTCACTTCGAAAAAGAAGCTGTAAAGTGCCATTCGGGGAAATGTGTAAACGCTATTGCGTGATGAATCAAATGGAATCGATTCATCAAATGGAATCGATTCATTTGATCAGATCATTCTGATGAACCGATTCGCTAAAATTAATGTAATTTACCAACTTTTTTTTTCCGATTGCTAACACACTAAAATGACACACACAGCACAATTATTTAGAGCAAAACCTCTTCTAGTCTCCAAAAGTTTAAACACATTTTCTGCTTTACACACATTTTGCAATTCAAAATGGCACTTTTTAAACGCACTGAACGGTTCTCTGCATAACACACAAAAATCTGACATAAAGTCACATGTTTGCCACTTCAAAACACTGCCATTCAAAATGACACTCCATGATAGGCTACATGTGTCACCTGACCAAACACCTCAATGCTTAACTGTTAACACTTCAATTTTTTTTCAGTTTACTGTTTTTTGTGAGCATATCTTTGTTCAGTCCAATCTAAATATATTTGCTGTGCATATGTTGCACTGACTTGTTTAGTAAAAAAAAAAAAAAAAAAATTTTTAAAAGCATTGGGGGTTATTTTCAAAATCACCAGCATGTGTGTGTATCTGCAAATATTTCTGTGCATGTGAACAATCTGAAGGATTTTCTACATTTTCAACTATTTTATATTATGGCAAAGCATACTGAAATGAGAGTGCTCTTCATTACGCCCACCAGTGTGTAGTTGCCCAGACAGTAACATAGTATCAGCCCAGATCTGGTTCATGTGGATTTCACACCGTCCAGATGTGGGCCGGATCTAAGCAGACACTATGTTGCTGTCTCTGGGTGGTTAGACAAACATCTGCTAATATGAATGAAGTGTGCGCCATTCCGTGCAAAAGTTTGATTTTGATAATGCTATAGTTTTGGTTGCAGTGCTTCATTTTGCAGTTTGGGTGTGTGGTTTTGTGAATTGTGTTCAGTATTTTGATAAAAACCAGCCTAGTTTGCAAAATTGTGTGTTAGTAATTGGAAAAAAACTGTAATCTGTCATATCTCGCTTCCTGCTGTTGAATGCGATGTAACAGCGCCACCTGGCGGCACAAACGCGCGTGTACAACTTACTCTCCCAGTTCTTCCTACAGCTGATATTAGTCGGTGAAGCCAAGCGGGAAGGAAGTCGACCGGAAGTTGAAGCCGGCCGCGTGCCACCATCTTGTAGCAGAACTTCAGCTGCTGTTAGCATCCCATTGACTCCCATTCATTTTGGCGTCACTTTGACAGCGAATAACTTCACATCTGAGGCGTTTAAAGACTCCATTTGTCCATTATTTATTTCTAAACAAACACGAGTTGCTCACGTCACATCTATGTCGTCAAGCTCAGTTTGAGTCTGCGCGTCAGGAACGGAAGTCCTAAAAAATCGCTGAAAATGGGCTTCACTTGCCTCAATTGAGTTCCAATGAGATGACTCTGTCCATTTCTTATACTGTCTATGGGTGAAGCCGACGCTGTTGAAGCCATGCTGAGAATCTGAGCGCAAAAGTCAAATCTGCGGTCACTCTGTATCCTTGACTCTGAAAGTTTCATATTTCATATAAGTTTCATATAAGGTTCATATTTTCCCTCTGTCTTTCCTTCATCCCTGCCGTTTAGCCGCTCTCTCTCATACTTGTTCTCAAAGGTCCTGCTTGTGATCATTTTTTTTGTGTGTGTGTGTGTGTGTGTGTGTGTGTGTGTGTGTGTGTGTGTGTGTGTGTTTCTATCCTGGTGGAGACTTCAACCTGAATGCACACTGACTCATGGGACCTAAATTGAGGAAACAAGCTTAGGCCTATAAGATTAGTTTTTTTGAAAATGTAAAAATGCAGAAAGATTGCTTTAGGAGGAATTCACTTTCACAAAATAACCCTTAATAAAAATCCACAATCAAAAAAGTGAGAAAAAAATGACAAATAGACCTAATTTGAAAAATCAGGAGGAGCGAGGGAGCTTTTTGTCAGTGCACTGATTTTAAGACAGTCGTAAATGAGGAGGAATTCTGCACCGGATTTACAGGATTAGTATTTTAAGAGGATAATTGGTCATCCAGTTACCTCAAGGTGACAGTGCACAAGGATGAACAGACCTGTATCATGCTTCAATTTAGACTAGAGTTACATAACAGTCTATCAACAAGTCTATCCGCACACATTCACCAATATCCTGCAATATAATATAATACATGATAAACTGTAGTGTTTTCAGACTCTTGTACACGCGCGTTTGTGCCGCCAGATGGCGCTGTTACATCGCATTCAACAGCAGGAAGCGAGATATGAGAAATTAAGCGGAGTTGGGAAATTCGATTCATTTGAGCGAATCGGTTCGTTAGAATGATCTGATCAAATGAATGATTCATTGTTACGTTTGATCATCACGCAATTGCATTTACAAATTTCACCGAATGGCATTTTAGCTTCTTTTTCGAAGTGAAAGTAATTAATCTCAAGCCTACTGCTGTTTATGACTTTGTGTTTTTAATGAGCTTCAATGATTGAGAGAAATGTTGCAGTATATGTGAAACATCACAGTTTCAAAAGTTATTAATAAAGGCTTCATATACATGCTTTTTTTAATTTATTAAATTTTTTTACTTGGCTGTGGGAAAATGAAGAAGAGATAAAATAAGAATCTGATACGAATCAACTTTTCAGACAAATTCTAATAATGACAATATAAATTCGAATGAAATATTTTGTATAAAATTAGAAAAGAACAATAAATGTTCTCAATCTTGTGTCAAATAACAACTATCAATTAAATGGAGTTAATATTTGTGTTTATGTTGGGTTCATACATTTTTGCAAAATGATGGTCATTTACGGGAAATAAAACTACTTATTTCCCTTATGGCAATATGTTTTCTAGAATTTGACTCTTGTAACAAAGAGTTCCTCTTTTCTATAATCGTAAATTACGAATTTTAGGCATAGATAACAGCCCATAATAGCTCACAACAATGAATCCCCTGAGAATTACACACGTTTTGCGAATCGGCTCTATCGAATCAGTAAAAAGAACCGGATCAAAAGCACAACACGTTCGCGAATCTCTGAACAGAAGAGGTGCGGCGCTTCAACTTCAAATAGTGTCAACCCAGAGTCAGTCTCTATCTCACACCTGAGAGAGGATTCGAAGTGGCAGACCTGGACATTTTCATTTCTTTCCTCTGTTGAAAGCTTCACTTTTGGTCTGCATTGAGGATAATCAGGAAGAGTGACCGCAGATTTGACTTTTGCGCTCAGATTCTCAGCATGGCTTCAACAACCTGCACCAGGTTCACCGACGAATATCAGCTGTACGAAGAACTGGGAAAGTAAGTTACATTAGTGGTTAAGTTAAATTATTATTAAGTTACACTGGGAGAGATTAGTAAACTCAGACGCTTCAATCGAGGTGTTTGAATGCACTGACTCTACCTGATTACTTGACATCTTCATGTTAGTTCCTACCTGATTATTACCTGTTAGTCTTCCTTCTTCATGACACTTTCACAGAGACAGTCGAGTATTCTGCTGTTTTTGCATTATTCTTTTCTCCTTCTTTGGCACACAGCAGAATCCCCCCCAATGTAAACCCCTAGGTTTGTATGTTTCCTAAACAGACTTGTGTTGATGTTGAGAAGCAGGAACACACCTAACCTATTCAACACAAGGCTCTCGTTTGGTTTCAGAAAGTCTAATGATTTTCTTTAAAAGCGCAGTAGTGTTTTCAGAGTGAGGAACTTACAGGAGCGCCTTTAAAATTATGCATCCTGCAAAGAAAGAAAATAAAACATTATTTATTTATTTATAAATTTTTTTATCTTTTTGACTTCCAGAGGAGCATTTTCTGTGGTGAGAAGATGCATGAAAATCTCTTCTGGTCAGGAATATGCTGCCAAAATCATCAACACTAAAAAGCTCTCTGCCAGGGGTGAGTACATCTGAAGATACAGTGATGAACTCTCTCTGCATCTGTAGCTCTGACTCACACTGATGTCGAGTTAATACACAGGATTGGTTCATTGAGGGTTGCGTTTTAACCACAGTTAGGTCATTGTTTTTGGTTGCGTATACAAAACCACAGCTTACTGTTCTTGGTCTTGTAGTGTTTATTGGCTATTAATATTGTTCATACTCAGGGTTGTGCTGGGCTGAACAAACCGTTAGCCTTAGGCATTAAAGAGGTCATGAACTGCATTTTTGACATTTCTACACTGATTTTAGCCATAAATGTACGGGTCTCTTTTAGGTCTTAAATGTAAACGGGTATGATTGGGTATAAGGGTGTAACAATGTATCGTGTCACAATATATCGCAATGCAAAAAATGCAACAATATGTATCGTGGATAGTTCACCCAAAATAAAGAAAGTGAGAAAAAATTCTCACAAAAGTTTTCAGAGTTTTAGTGTCGTACTACAATAAACTACTTATATAATGTTGAATATAATGTATAATAATGCAATGGGGGAATATTTGTGTGTCCTGATAATGCCAAATGTCTAATGTTACCAGTAAAAAGTGACAACATTATTTTAAATATATCTAGTCAGTGACAGAGATCAAGCATATTCATCTACAATAATTCTGTATTTTCAGCTTTAGAAACATGAATATTGTTATTCTGGTGTCTCTATTGTCCTGTGCTTTGGGTTTCAGCACCAAGTCCAAGAATATTCATTTACACACACAATGAAATATCAAATGTACCATTTTATTCAACAGTACAGTTTTTGTTAACCTTTTATCATATGTATTTGAGTATCGCAATATCGTATCGTGAGTTCAGAATCGTGACATGAGGGTCTCGCTACACCCCTACTGGGAATCACAGGAATTACACATCTTTATGTTAATGCTCTGCTCATATTCTTTTGCTTCTTGTAAAATAGGTTCCATTTAGTTCATTTTAAAGGGTTAGTTCACCCAAAAATTAAAGTTCTGTCATTAATTACTCGCCCTCATGTTGTTCCAAACACATAAGACTTTCGTTCATCTTCAGAACACGAATTAATATATTTTTGATGAAATCTGAGAGCTTTTTATCCCTCCATTGACAGCAACGTCATTGCAACTTTCAAGGCCCAGAAAGGTAGTAAAGACATCGTAAAAATAGTCCATGTGACTACAGTGGTTCAACCTTAATGTTATGAAGTGATGAGAATACTTTTTGTGTGCAAAAAAGCCCTAAAATAATGACATTATTCAACACATGGACTATTTTAACGATGTCTTTACTACCTTTCTGGGCCTTGAAAGTTGCAATGACGTTGTTGTCAATGGAGGGACAGAAACCTCTCAGATTTCATCAAAAACATATTCATTTGTGTTCTGAAGATGAACGAAAGTCTTTCGTGTTTGGAACGACATGAGGGTGAGTAATTAATGACAGAACTTTCATTTTGGGGTGAACTAACCCTTTAATTTCAATGCTATTTTGATCACGAGAAAGTGGCTTAACGCTTAAAATAATCACTTGCAGTAGAACTGAAAGCAACCTTTAGAAGCTTGATCCGCCCGTTATAGAGCCTCCCTTCGCTTCCCTTTGGTCCTTCATGGGTCGATCTGTCAATATCCGAGTAGGCTAGCGGTGTTGTGCGTTTCACATGAGCGGATGTTTGCTGAGTGCAAGCGTGGGACGGCTCCGGTGTGCCTGTATTGACTCATACTGTGTCTTTAATAGACTGTCAAACGAATGGAAGAAATCAGGCCTTTGTGTAAAGGAGAAACCACTCACTTGAGGAATCTAAAGAGAATCTGACAGCGACAGCTGAAGGTCGACCTGTAGCAGAGAGTGCTGGGGTGGGGTACTTTTACACTGTTTTAAAACCAACAAAGTGAACTGAAACTTGGACCTGAGAGTTATTATGACACTGCTTTCAAGCATGTTCAGTGTGCCATGAACTACGTACAATATGAATGCAAAGATGATTGGGATATTTTTCAGTCTATTTTGGGTCAACTGAAAGTGATCTAAGTTCGGCTCTTTTAAAGAGGACTCAAGTGTGAACACCTTTAATGAGTAATTCTTTCCGTTAGCAGCATAGCACAGGCAGAATATGACTTAAAGCTGCTCTGAGCGATGTTGGGCGACGTCACTTCATGTTGACGTTCGAAGTATTGTCAAACAAAACGGAGGCTAGCTAGTCTTTGGTCGTGTGTCGGCCATATCAAAATTCTCAAGAATATACATTTTTAATCTTAGTCGTTGTCATTCTCTAGGACATCTCTCCTCTAGCTAACTTCCCTCTTCATGCTTCTCTCTCCTCCACTCCCACATGTGCACGCACACTAACCCCCCAACCCCCACCCCCAAATCATTCTTGTCCGTGATTGGCTGGAACACTGTTTGTTATGTTTCGTGGTCCAGGCTGGGCCAGTTTGTTTTTCTTGCCGTTTGTGGAGCCTGGGCTGTCTACAGAGACCGCGTGTCTTTACAGTGTGTTCAGGGGACAGTCAGCTAGCGGATAGTGAGGAGATGTTTGCTGGATGTGACAAAAAATGTTTTGGCCTAAAAAAAAACTTGTGACGTCTCTTAGAGCACCTTTAAACTTGAGATAATAATTTGCTAATTTTTATTTTTGCACTTTTGTTGTATGGGTGTGCGACATGACCAAAACCTTACACCGTGATATAAGACATTATATTTCATGATAACTATATATAATAATTTTATTCTAGTTATCAAAAAAAGAGGCAAATACTACAAACTATAGGACCAATACAATAAAAGCAAACTAAGATGTCCAAGTACAGTAGGTTTATTTAACTAAAGAAATACTGCCGAAATTGAATAGTCAAATGTAAAAGCCGAACACTAGTCACGTGTAGTCTTCTCTATATGAATTCAATGTACTTTGATTCTTATAAAGATACAAAAGTTATTCAGTGAAGAGCAGTGAGTGATTTTATTGGTCGTTTGTTGTTTGATTAACGTTAATGACAGACAGCTGCAGGTTTATTAGGCTGCCGTCACTTTAAATCTATGGTGTGCAGTTTCGTATTCGTATTTCGTATTTCGCTTCTGCAAAGTGTCACAAGAGACGCCGTCTAATGACCTCACGTCTCAAAGCACATAACATTACAGTAATGATAAACGTAAACAACTTAAAGAGCTCCGACCTGTACCACCGACTGCTGCAGATTCATTTCACTGCTGATAGTGTTCCTGTAGAAGGCCTGAGGCCACGATATATTTCATATCTTTAGACATCAGGGGCTTTCACACAGGAACGTTTGCCGTGTCGTCGATGCCCAATGTCGTTAGTGTGGATTTCACATGTACCTGATGTGGGCGGATCTGGGCCGACCCCATCTATTGCTGTTTTCCATGTTCGTAGAGTTAGTTTGTGGAGTAAATATATAGGTTTACGCTGGTGTTTCACGTGCGCTCGGCCAGTCGAAGTACACTTACGTCACTGGTAGTCCGTATAGTGCTGGTTTAGATTAGGGGTGTAAATCGGAGCCTACATGACGATTCGATACGATACCGATTTCTTAAGCCAACGATTCGATTATTTTCGATACTTCAGAATTCCCCGCGATTGTCAATGTTTTTATCGTTCATCAGCTGGAATTTTTTTATTTATTTTTTTTATTTTTTTTAAGTGATTCCATGGTATCTTTCCTCTGTATCATTATCGTTATAGTTGTGGTTCATGTGGATTCTGATTATTATAATTTTTTTTACATTTTGAGTGATTTTTCGAACTAAATCTTCATGCTTGGTGTGAACTGGCCTTAAAGATCCTTCAAAAATTCTGTTTTAATGAACCAAGGACAATAATGATATAGTTAGAAAAAAAACACGTCCACACCACAACTACAACAATATAAGGAGAACAATATTGTTTGAATCAATTATTACGTTTTTTTTTTTTCAGCTGATGAACGATAAAAACATTGACAGCCAATCAGAATCCATCCTGCTTTAAGAGCTTGTGCATTTAAAGTGGCAGACAACAAAAATGTGCTTCTAATAAAGTTATTGTGCATTGATGTAATATGTAATATAGAGCTTGTAATATTTGCATAGTTATAAATAGTAATCATTCAATCAAATAGTAACCTATCCTTGTAGGTGTGAATGGGTCTTAAAGAAATAGTTCACATAAAAATGAAAATGATCCCATAATTTACTCACCCTCAAGCTATTCTACGTGTACTTGACTTTCTTCTTTCAGACGAACTCAATAAGAGTTATACTAAAAAATACCCTGGCTCTTAAAGGCAATGTCAGATTTTTTGAAACTCTAAAAAGCGTTCATACAGGTCAGAGGTCACTTTTCCGCCGGAACTAGACTAGTATAGTTTATAAAGTTATAAATATGCATATTTTCTCTTACAAAAACTCATCGCTTTGTTTCAGAAGGCCTTTATTAACCACTGTAGTGTATGGATTACTTTTATGATGATTGATGCACTTCTTTGGGGGCTTCAAAAACTCATTCACTCCCATTATAAAGCTTGGAAGAGCCAGGATATTTTTTGATAAAACACCGATTGAGTTCGGCTGAAAGAAGAAAGTCATATACACATAGGATGGCTTTAGGGCGAGTAAATTAGATTATTTTAATTTTGGGGTGAACTATCCCTTTAAAGCTGTAATCCTCAGCTCTGAGTGAACTATAGCCCTACAGACCAGGGGTGTGTTTCCCAAAAGCATTGCATAGCCAATGGTTACAAGTTCCTCTGAATTGTGTTGGTAAAGACGACTTTAGTTGGCTTTAAGGAAACTCACCCCAGGCCAATAAAAAGAGCAAAGCATTTTGTCCATAAGAGTTATTAACAAGGAATCACAAATTAATGCTGCTCAAATTAATCTTGTGTTAGAAGAGCTTAAAGGTGCTTTAATAATTTGAGCCTAAAGCTGTGCTGCTGATTGTCTTTTTATTGGAACTGCAGTGTTTAATTACTCATTTCTGGTTGGCAAGATGACTTTAACAGTACAGTGCAAACAATAATTAGGTCAATGGCACATTATTTTGGCCAGTGAACACCGAAATTGAAAGGGAAGTCTCTTAATGTCCTCTGGCAGTGTGTCTGTTGTTCTCCTTGCATTTCACAGATGCATGCAAGAAATCAATAGTAGCTTATTATGAAGAGGAATAAGAGGAACGTTATTGGCTTTTGGAAGAGAGTAAATGTTGATGCTACTACTACGAAGATGAACGAATATGCATGTTACTTGACTACAGTTTTGCATTTTTCACCATAAGTTCACAAGTTTCTTTTGATTTTTTTTTTTTTTTATATACAAATTATAGAAAATATAAAAAAAATTTATTCAACTGTTATTAAAATCATGGAAGCCCAGTTTGCATTTACAAAGTATTACAAGAATGGTTTACATGTTTATTATAAATTGTATTTGCATTAGAAAAATAAATGTAGGCTAATTAGGTTATAGAAATACCATATTTCAATCAAGAAACCAAAGCACAAAAGTAAAGCAAAAATCTAGTTTTCCGAACTGTCTGTCACTAAATCAACACTGACTAGGCTAGTCATAAAGAGCATAAATATCATCTGGCTTGAAATACGATTTCAGTTATGACGCAAACGTTGTCTTTTGAGTGAGTTTCGAATTGATTCAACGAGATTGACAGATTCGCGGAAATTAATCAAAGTTACCAAGTCAAACGCCATTTTGCTACTTAAGTTTGAAACAAAGATGCAGTTGAATCACCATGACAGGGAAGGATTGCATGGAAGAAACTACCAGTGACGTGGTGTTTGCTAAACTTAGCCGAAAAAAAAAATCAATCATCACGACATTTAGCATGTTGCTTTATGCATCTTATAAATATTCCGTGAATATATCGGCCAGCCCTAGTAGAGTGTTTAGAGTCCAGTCACGGATGGGTTAAACTCGCTCGCGCTGAAGCGCATCATATCTGAGACAGCAGGAGGAGACGCTCGCTCGCGCTCCACACTTGCGCTCGATCCTCCAGCATCCTCCACGCGTCTCTGTCCAACTCACAGGAATAACCCACACCACTTCAGCTGTGCGTGGATGCCTCTTTAAACCCCGAGCGTCTCCACACACACACACACACACACACACACACACACTGATTTAGATCTGCACAGACAGAGCTGCTGATCTCCGGCAGGTCCAGTTGGATGCTGGACCACGGAGCCGCGTCCGCGCGATGCCCGGCCATCACTGGATATAAATGACAGATCCAAGTGTGTGTGACTTCAGTGCGCCGAACCAGAGGCTGCATGGGAGATGAACGCAGCCGCCAAACATCAGCCTGATCTGCTCGAGAGACCCGCCAGCCTCCTGGTACCAACATGGGTAAGAAATCCAGATCCAACTCAACTAATGTGCTGACAGATCGGAACAGGCACCTAGGGGCCATTACAGATCAGGTAGTTTTGGGCTAGTATACGCTTTCAAGGGGAAATAGTGCGAGTGTAAATGCAGCTTTTCGGTGTCAGGCGCGTTTAGATTAGAGTAACTTGCTTAACTAACTTTGGGTTACACTTTATTTGGTAAGACTTTATTTTACAGTGTAGTAACTACATGTAACATATAAATTAATTACATAGAGCTAACCCTAATCCTAAACTAATTATTATTACTCAGTACTTAAATGTATAATTACACTGTAACACTGACACATTAACATGAATAGTAACCCTTTTTTGTTCTTTTTACAGTGTAATTATACATTTAAGTACTGAGTAAGATTGATTAACTATATGGGTTAGGATGAGGGATTGGTTTGGTTGAGGGTTAGTTGCATGTAATACTGCATAATTTACTGTTATTACTGTACATGTAAGATATGACAAGGACCCTAAAATAAAGTGTTACCTAACTTTTTTATGATTGAGATGTGCTGTGAAATCAACACCATGTCATGGTAATATTTGTTGTCTAATGAAGTACATGGCAGAGAAATTACACATGATATTTCTTCAGATGCTCCTGTTATATTAGTAAAACAGAGAGAAACTATTATTGAATTTGAGTCAGTTAGAGTTTTATTTTATTTTGAGTGGCACTTTTTGTCATATTTGAAAAAAATGGTTGAGAATGAGATTTCAGGTTCTTATGTGGTGAAATATTATTGTACGCAGTTGCATTACACATAACATGTGACTAATTACAACTGACAGGTGTGAGATGTGCAGTTGTTTATATATTTTGAGTAGATATTTTCTGTCATATATCTTGTGCATTTTAAAATGGTGCTTTGCAGATCTGAAGACAGCCAATCATTTTGTATTTGGACGACAACCCTAACATTTCTGAGCTCTCAGATTTACAGTGTGACTTTTAGACGTACAGGCTTTTCCTTGTCGTTGTTGTTTTTGGAATATATTGGCATTTCTGCACTAACATAAATAAGGTGCAAAGTGAGTTCATAGCAGAGTATAATAATTAGGTTTTTAATTAAATGAGGTGTGGGAGAAAGAGGGCGAGATAACGAGCTATTAAAATATAATTTAAAATAACTGGAAAATGATGTAAAAAAATCTCATTATTGCTTCAGCATTGGTGATTAAAAAAATAACAATACAAGCATGCAGGAAATGTTGCATAATTGATAGAAGAAATCAAAGCAGATTTGAGGTGACAGTGTAATCTCAAGGCAGAATGAGTTTTTGTGCTATTGTTCCCGTTTGCTGTATTCCTCTTTGTGGAGATAATGATGTGTGACAGAGTGGAGTGGCTTCATTCGCACTGTTCCTGAGGTGTTCGGAGATGCCCTCTTCCAGGATTTGCCCAGCCAAAGCTGATTGCTGCTTTATTTGTTTTAACACGTTCTGTCTGGTGCTGCGCATTTGTGGTGGGCATGTTCTTCTTAATTGGTAAATGGAGTCTTGCCAGTTGCACTGCGGGACCTTTATCAGATCGGAGGGATTTTAGAGGTATCAATAAACGCTGGCTCAGTGCTTTAGCTTTTGACGAGAGTTACCCCAAAAAGCAGGCAGAGAGGCTCTGTGAAAGAGATTGGATGTCAGTAAGAACAGAAATCAATACAGATTTTTTCCTAATAAATGTGTTCTTGAGCTACATCCAGTACAGTGAAATCATTCGTCTGATATCTGCTCAGAGAGAGAGAGTCAAAGGAGAGCAGAATGATGTTACTTCATTGAGAAACACAGCACTAAAGCAGTTATTTCTGCTCTTATAATGATGATTATTGTGCTTCAGTGGCTTTTAGGCTTCACCTTTGATCTGATCTTTAATCTCTCAGATGAAAACTGTGGTCATGTGATAAAGCGAGACTTGAGTGAATGATGAGAGTATGCATGACAAAGACAGCCAGATGACCGCTGCAAACTTGCTCCAAACTCAAACTGTACTTACTCTATAAAGCACAGGTCTTGGTTTAGTAGCCTACTTATGTTATGAATTTTCAGCTTGCTTTCATGTAAATGTCAATATAACAATGTGCAATGAATGATTACAACGGTCATGCTCATAACTAGTGCGTAAACAGAACCCAAAAGCATCATTGGTATTGTAATATTTTAATCTTTAGAGGGTGATGCTTGTATAATGTAAATGCATACAATGCTGTGCTGCTTTTACTTTGTGTTTTACACATTTTCTAATGAAACAATTTTCCTGCTGATTCACTTGCGCGTTAAAAGGAATGATGTAAATGCAAATAAAGATGAATAATTGTGTAAATATACACAAAACTAAAATATATGCATATTTTTACTTTTACTTATAGTATGCGATAATAGTATGCTTAAAGTCAAACCATCAAACCTTGTAATATACATTTTACTTTTATTATATATTATAAATATAAGTAACAGTATGCTTTGTCAAACCATCAAACCTGTCAATATGCATATTGTTATTTACTTATTATTACATATTATTAAGTAAATAGCAGCAAAAATATGCATACATATTGCAAGGTTTGACACACATACTATAAATGCATATTTTTACTGTTATTTACTTATATAATACTTATATACAGTAATATGCAACATAAGTAATATTGTAAGGTTTGAAAAAGCATACCATTACTTATATTGCATATTATAAGTGAATAACAGAATATGCATACATATTGCAAAGTTTGACAAAACATACTATGCATGCGTATTTTTACTGTTGTTTATTTATATAATATGCAATAAATATCACAAGGTTTGACGAAGCATACTATTACTTATATTGCATATTATTATTATTAGTATAAGTAAATAACAGTAAAATATGCATACATCTTACAAGGTTTGACAAAACAAAACATTTTTTTTTCTGTATTTAAATACAAAATGCAATATAAGTAATATTGCAAGGTTTGGCATAGCATTATATTACTTATATCGCATATTATTATAAATAAATAACAGTAAAATTATGCATACATATTGCAACGTTTTTTCTTTTACTGTTTTTAATATAATATAATATGCAATATAAATAATAGTATGCTTTGTCAAACCATCAAACCTTGCAATATGTATGCATATTTTTACTGTTATTTACTTATACTGAATAATATGCAACAAGTATGCTAGGTTTGACAATACATACTATTATTTATTGCATATTATATAAGTAAATAGTTATATGCATTGCAAAGTGTCATGATTACTGTCTCATGTTCCCCTGATTTGTTTTGGACTCTTATTTTGTGTATAGTTTTGTTCTTATTGTTTTTGTTGTTTGACTTTGTGTATTTAGTTCCTGTTTCCTTTGTTTCCAATGCTTGCCGTGTTATTTTCCATAAATACTCTTGTTCGTCTCCTAAGCAACTAATCACTTACAGCCCTTGTGTCCTTGTGTATTTATACCCCAGTCTTTCTGTGTTCTGAGTCGAGTTTTATACTTACATGGGTGTATTGTTGTTGTGCTTAGTTCTGGTTCCCTGGTTTTCTGGTTCCCGTGTTTGATTTCTTTTGTTATTATATTAATTAAACATTCTGCTTTTGGATCCTGATTACATCAGGTTTGACAAGCACTATTCTTACAGTATACTGCGTATTATAGGAGTATGCAAAAATATGCATACATATTGCAAGGTTTGACAAGACATACTAAGTATGCATGTTTTACTGTTATTTAGTTATATGCATGCATACATATGATAAATATGTAAATAACAGTAAAAATATGCATGCATGCTGTTTTGCAAGGTTTGATAGTTTGACAAAGCATGGTATTTGTAAGCATTTTTTTTTTTTTTTACTGTTATTTACTTACAATATAATAGTAGTATTCTGTCAAATCATCAAACCTTGAAATATGTATGCATATTATTACTGTTATTTATTATGCGGTATAAGTAAAAGAATGCTTTATGTCAAAAACATAAAACCATGAGCTAAAACCGCAGACTTTGCAACTCTGGAAGCATCATAATTGTATCAAAAAATATCTCCTAATTAATGAATATGATTTACATTAGGTAATTAGTCATGTATGTCATATTTTTGTTCAGTTTGGGCCTCTGAATAAATTTGAGCTGTTTTTCCCCTCCATATTCTCATCTATCATACTATATGAGCCATAAAAGCCTGACGTATCAAAGATGACACTCGACAAAAACACATATGCAAACTTTTTTTTGTGTGTGATTGTGTTCAAAGGTTCAATAAATGGTTCCATAAAAAATAAAAATAAACTATTTTGTTCATATGTCAGGCTTTACAGGGTTAATATTTGGTTTCACAAGCACTACTAATAATTATATTCTGAACATAATGAATTTGATGCACAGCGTTTCGCCATTTTCGGCTCTGCTGAAACACAAATCTATCGCGATCGGTCCCTGGGGCCGGTGATTTACTTCCAGCATGACATGACAGATTGTAACAGAGTCACAGCTGGGTAATTAGTCAACCTTAATATAAAACTCATGTGACCTGTTGGGTGTCGTCGTTATCTGCGAATCAGCGTTTAATATCTCTGTCTTTGACATGAACACAAGCCGTAATACATGTTTGGCTTTTAAATGATCAGCCATTATTCTTGAATCACTCTAATAATACTGTCCTGAAATGTTTACTCACCCTGTAAAAAAGACAGCTCTTATCCACCACGTCTTTGTCACCGAGCCCAGCCTTGCCTTTTCATTTCCATTATGATTCACGACAGGTATGAATTTTAATGAGCTCCATTTCATATTTGGAAACTTACCTCGCCTAAATGTTTCTTCATTCTCCACTGAGTTTGATGATTGCCATTTTGGGGGAAAAAAAAGTGAGGATGCTGTGATCGCTGATTGTGAGATAATCAAGAAGGTGCGATTTATTAATTACTCGGCTTTCATTAGTTAGTTATTGATGCAGAACTGGTCATATGAAATATTGAGTTCCATGCTGAAATTGGCTTTGACCTTTACTGATAATACTTACTGTGCTGAAGCATTGGCTGCACAGAATTATGTTTTTCCATACTTGTGTGGGCTGTGAGGATTTACATAAAAACACAAAGGGTTAGAATACAAAGCAAAGCCTTTGTTCCCAGCAGTGTCAAAATACTGAGATGATATACTTAAGCTGAAGAGGATTCTGTCAATTTTGACACTCACTCAAAGTGTGGCCAAAAACATATTTGAGTGAGAGTAATACTATACTGTTCAAAAGTTTAGGTTCGTAAGATTTTCTTTTCTTTTAAAGAGATGTATACTTTTATTTGACATACTTATTCGACACTTGGCGGAATTATTGCTGATTTTATTGTTGTTTTTACATATATAACTTTAAGTTTATTATTACGAAAAATAAATGATTACATTTTAATATGATTAAATTTTACATGAAATATATATTTTCCAAAACATGTTTTACTCTAAAAATGTGAGGAAATCAAAGATATAAATCTAAACAAGTTGTGTTCCAAATTTGAGGTTGACATCTTAAAAAATTAGCTTTCAGTGAGATTGTGATTGGCTGCAGTACCAAACGCTTCCACTAGACGAAATTCGCCTACCAATTATTTCCAATGCGCTTGTTTTTGACTGTTTCCCCCAAAAATAAAATTAAAATTCTTACTGACCCCAAACTTTTGAAGGGTAGTGTTTAATGTTACAAAAGCTTTAGATTTCAGATAAATGCTGTTCTTTTGAACTTTCTATTCATCATAGCATCATGAAATAAAAATGTAAATAACTGTTTTCAACATTGATAATAATCATAAATGTTTCTTGATCATCAAATCATCATATTAGAATGATTTCTGAAGGATCATGTGACACTGAAGACTGGAGTAATGATGCTGAAAATTCAGCTTTGATCACAGGAATAAATTACATTTTATAATATATTCACATAGAAAACATTTATTTTAATTAATAATAATATTCCACAGTTTTACTGTATTTTTGAGCAGAAGAGACTTTCAAAAACATAAAAAATCTTAGTAACCCCAAACTTTTTAATGGTAGTGTATTTAAAAGTAAATGTTTTCTTGGCATCTTTTTGAAATTGATTGATAAAGGTTTGCTCATTTAATAAGTGCAACTCTTACTGTCGCCACTGAGACATGAAACTTGAAACTGTTCAACTTGAAACACACGCAGATGGTTTTATAGGGTCTTTTATTGAAAGCGTTTTGCTTTATGTTTTGCCGACTGATGAGACACACTTCACAAGGACGAATAACCATAGTTGAGTCTGAATAGACTGAAACGATGCCACTGGCTGTAAGAGTTGAGGTATTTGATAGGCTTTGTAAGCGAGTTTAATGGACAAAAAAGATGAAAAAGTCAAACAAATTTCTTTGGAGGTCTAATTAGAATAGTAGGGAATTAAATAAAATCTTCTAAATAGTTTATTTATATATTTGACGGATGATTAAATCTAAAGTGGCTTGAAATGTGGATTTATATCAGTAAACGTGTTTCCTGGGATTTAAACCCACTACCTTGCTGTTGCATTTTTACATAAATGTAGAAAATAGTCATAATTAACACTGTGAGTCTGTCCAAACTTTTGACTAGCAGTACATGGATTATATTAGTTGTCTTGTTAGTTCTCTTGTCATCATGCAAAAGTGTTTGACTCAATACAGACACCGGTCTGGAACTTTTACAGCAAAAATAAAAGATTTTAAAATGTTTTTTTAAAGAAGTCTCTTACAGTAAGTAAACCAAGGCTGCTATTTGATCAAAAATACAGTAAAAACAGTAGTATTGTGAAATATTATTATCATTTTAAAGCTATTTTCTATGAAAATAAAATAAAATAAAATAAAATAAAATAAAATAAAATAAAATAAAATGAATCTCTGACTGTTCCTGTCTCACACCATTCCTGAAATATTGATGACATTTCCTAGAATACTCTGTCCGTCCTGATTGTTATATGACAAAAATATCACAACAAAACCTCCAGAACAGCTGTTTTCTGAGCTAGAGCTGTTCTCAGCAAGGTGAGAGGATACATCTGAGAAAGACGTGACTGAATTCTAGTCACAAGATTTCCAGATATCACTGAGAGTATAAGCACTGACCTATTACACATATACAACTTTAAAAATGAAGACAGAAATCAGCGCTGTCACATTCTGCACATTGTTATATTAAAAACGTACTCTGAAGCCAATGTACATAATGAATAAAATATTTTCTTAATGTTCCCATTTTATTTTTTTTATACATTTTTGTAACCAGTTAAATTTCCTTGAACATATTTGGACACTGATGTCACATTAAAAATCCACAAAAATACCTTCATGCCAGTTGGTAAAAATGACTCATAGAAGTAATATTTCAAAATAACAATGTTTTTGTTGTATTTTGGATCAAATAAATGCAGCCTTAGTGAGCAGAAGAGACTACTTTTAAAAACATTTTTACAAAAATCTTACTGATCTTAAACCTTTGCCTGGTAGAGTATATACACAATACGTGCACTAAATCAAATAATTAATTTTAATGTTAATATTTAGTAGAAAAAGGACTCTAAAGACCCTTAATACAAAATGGGAACCAATTTTTTATATTAATTATCTCTATAATTTGCAGTATAATTGCAAAAAGCTAATCAAGTAGCTGACATTTATTGTTTCCCTAGCGAACTGCGATATCATAATAATAATAATAACGTTTATAATATGGGATTATTTTGTGAAACCAATACTTAATGTAAAAATGTCACTCACTTTTTGCAGTGTGTTGTTAACAGCCTCTTTAATGCATTTGTGGTCCTGATGGCAGTGCTTCTTTGGGTTTTCTGACACAAACACAGAAAACATAAATGCATATATCTGAAAAATGTATATTATTAAAAGTTTTACCTTTTACATTTTATTCAGAGTTAAATGTTTTTAAAAATATGTCAAAATGTGGGAGAACATAAAATGATTATCCATTTTATACTTTGAGCAGAGTGTAACTTTTCTCACTTGTGCAGTCTATCCCCCTTTTAGGCTTGAACCAGGGCCCGGCTGGGGACGTATAACCTCTCAGACATGAGCAGATGAATGAGCCATTTATGTTGTGGCATTTAGAAGAGGGTCCACATCTATCAGCATCATCCTCACACTCATCAATATCTACAATTCAAAGAAGATCCTTGCTCATATTCATTATAAAGTAAATTGTGCACTATTCTCGCCATTCATACATTTTTATGTAGTGTCCAAATATCTTTTGGAGCCATTCATACCTGTGCAGTTGGTCCCATCATTAGTTTGAAATTCCTGCTTTCCGTTTGATTTAAATCCAGACAAGAGGTACAGTAGTAATTTCCAATAGTGTTGGTGCAGTTGGCATGTGGGCCACATATTCCAGTTACATTCTCACACTCATTGTCATCTGTGAGGGGTCAGATAAACAGATTCATTAAACCAAGAAGCAGCAGTTAAATGCATCTGATAAACCAAGTGTTTTACCTGAGTGTTTCAGCAAGACATGGGAATATTCAAAAGAATAAAAAATTCCAATACATTAGGAATAACGATAGGACATTTTAAATGTTAACTTCACAAAGCCTTTTCTGAAAGTGTCTTATGTAGTTTGAATACTTGAGAATTTGAAGTTTGAAAGGCAGCTGCTAGATTTTGTATTGGAAGACAGGTTAAAAAAAAAAAAAAAAAAAAACAGGTTGGGTGAGGGATATTGTTTTTTACAACATGATTGTGAGAGTGATATTGCTTGTTTACAGCTGCTCAATAAACAAGAAGTTAAATTTGCAGCCAACAAAAATAGTCCAAATGGTCAACGTGTCTTAAGAACACACAGTAGTGCTGTTTCGTACCTGAATGCATCATGGTTTTTGAATGATTCAGTTAAAGTGAATAATCAATGACTGATTTATAACATAAAACAAGACTTGTTGCCACTCAATAGCGAAACCGTCTCAGGTTACGACTGTAACCTCTGTTCCCTGAGAACAAGCAATGAGACACTGCGTCGTTTGATGCTTTGGGGAATGCCTCAGGCATGACAGGTGTCTGAAATCGCAATCTTATTGACTGGCGACAGCCTGTTAATCATTAAAGGAGACATATCATGCTTTTAAATCGTTCCTTTTTATATATAAATCATACATTTGTAGTCTATATAAAGCGGAACTGCAATGCTTGGGTCTGAATTCCTCATTATTATAGCTCCACAGGCCCCTTTTCTACCCCTTTTCTGATGTGCGTCTGAGAGCAACTCGTTTTGGTGTGGTCTCTTTAAATTCAATTGAGACACTTCATACCCCGCCCCCTCTCCAGGTTGTAGCGGTGACACTCGGTTCAACTCCACCCCGTTCGGCCATTTTTGTAGTTTGATAGCAGAATACGATTATCTAGCGGCACAGAAACGTTTTGTTCACACGTTATTAACAAAATGTCAACAACGGAAGACTTGTCCAGCCAGCCTTACATGTTCGAGCCAGAGTCGGAGCCGGAGCGAGATGAAAATGAAGACGACGAACCTGCAGAACAACGTCTTCATATGGATATATCACAATGGTGTGTTACTGTATTTACACATGAAACTTTGGTCTTCCGACCTTTTACCACCGTGTCTATTTATTTTGATTAATATGTGCGAGGGAGAGAGAGCAAGACAGCGCCTAGTTTGGAGACGGTGAAGTCTTTTTTACACTTTCGCCTGGCTCCGAAGAGAGAGAGTGTGCGCGCGCGCGACCGGGTCTCTCTCTCTCTGCTCGTTCTTTCAGTTAAACATGCGCCCTGTCACAAGCGCGGCAGTTCATCTACATTAGACGGTGTAATGAAGCGTGTGGGTTACTACTAGGGCTTGCATAGACTAGTCGAGTAGTCGATAGATCGACTACTTCAACCAGTAGTCGACGCTGTCGGAAACAATCGACACTCGAGCGTCCATTAACCATAAATGAATTAAAAATGGTGAACGTCACCAACAGTAAAAATATTGTAATTGGCCAACTCTGCAAGAGGCTGTTCACATGTTGCGTCTAAAAACATGTGGAAAGCGCGGCCGTGCCGCTGTCTCCTAAGCGCTTGCGCTCCCGTGGCGTCTGTCGGTGCTATGCAACCATGAACTGCCGCGCTGTACAGCTACGATCAGCTGTTCGGCCGAGCTTTCGATGATGTTACGGAAAGGCCGAAGTTGATTGGTTTTTGTCACATGACCTGCGGTGCGCTTGAGGCATTCTGAAAAGTTGAGATGTTTTCATCTCGCCGCGGCATCGGCGCGCCTGGAAAAACTAGCGCACCACGTTGCTTCCATTATGAGCGCGCTCGCCGCGCGCCTACATTTGAAATAACGACCTTGAGCGCGAAAAAGACACGATATGTGAATGGCCCCTAGAAGCAGACGTCTGAAATGAAAGGAAGAACGGCTATTTATTTGGCTTTAGACTGTTACATGAAAATTAAAAAATGAAATGTCATAATTATAAAGTTTTGAGAGTTTACTTATGCAATTGTTGCATTAGGCTATGAATTAATAAATGTTTATTGATAAGATCTAGCTATTTCATGTCTTTTCATTTACAGTAGCATGAACCACGAGTAGTCGAGTAACTCAAGTATTGTTTTGATAAGAAATCGACTAGCAGAAATTAGTAGTCGTGCAACCCCTAGTTACTACATCCAACAACCGAACATTTTAACTTACCCTCTCGTAACTTCTGCATCCTTTAGCTTGGACTACAAAATTGCAGCGAGAAATAAAAATGGCGGATTGCTCGAAGTGGTGGGCCGGAAGTCAATGTCCTTATTTGGCAGTTCCGCTGCAAATACTGTGACGTAATAGTTCAAAAAACTTCATAGAGAACAGAAAAATCGGAACAGGTTGAAAAATATGACCAAAACAGAATATAAAGATATCAACGAAGCACCTGAAGAGAATAATTTCAACTTTTCTGTCTTCTAAACACTCCAGATATACAACAAAATGCATTTAAGGGCTAAAAAAGTGGATTTAGCATGATATGTCCCCTTTAACATGCGACCTGGAAGTATATATGGGTGCCCTGCAAACATGATAATCCCTGAAAGGACTTTTTGGTAGGCAGGCCCTGAGGCATGGCGAAAACACGCAGTGTCTCATTCTCTGTTCTCAGACTGTAACCTGAGACGCACTGCGAACGATATATTTGGGGAACGATATACCCAAGCCGCCATGCTAAGGGGAGTGCATGCCAATTGGCAGTGACAACTATCAGTCAGATCCAGCAAAATTCAAATGAAATGCCAGAACCACTCACCCTCAGGTTACACTGGGCTGTCAGTGACAGCATTTCCCTACAGTCATTGCCCAAGCTATACATTCCACAGGAAAACCTCCATAAACATTGTTTAATGAAAGGCCTACCTGAGCCTACTCAAGGGCCTAGGACCACAGCTTCAAATTAGAATGGGTCCCTTCTAGGGAATGTGGCTAGGGAACCCGAAGGAGCCCCAGCCCATCACTATTCAGGGGAACATACTCACCCGAAAAGCCACCAGGAAGACCTGGCGTCATATACATTGGACATTTCAGTCTGGACAAATTCCTGTCTCTCCGAAGAACGAGCCTCTGGACACTTACCTTTAGATAAGGCATCCAACCCGAGGGACTGCGAAGTTGACAGTAAACCACTTGGCCCGGATCTCAGAGACGGGGTGTCCAGGAGAGCATGACTAAGCATAGCGCTTACAACCCTTGCCAGCGAGGGGAGTTTCTCTGCTCGATCCACAGATCTGCCCAGCGCTTGTGTTTAAAAGCACCGAGGAAGCCTGAAAGGGCCTAAGGACTGATCTAACTGGGAGGCCATCTGACCAGACTGAGGAGGCTGAGTACTCATAGTGACCCTCAGTGAGGGCAGCACATGGCCTGCTTGGTAGGCAAACCAGGCTGTAGGCTAGATAAAAGAGGTTCCGGGAGGGAAGCAGTAGCAGAAAATGACATTAGTCATGCTAGGGTGAAAGCTCGCCTTCAGAAGCTGCCTGCTCAGGACAGCTGAACTGATAGCAAGTGGCCACTAGCTGCCAGAACCCAGCATCGCTGGGAGACCACTTACAAGGAGGCCTGGTGAGGCCTACTACCTGATAACTAGAGGGCTGGCTACCTAGTGCCCGTATTTGGGAACTCACCTTAAGGGGGGCCTAGTTAGGCCTACTACCTAGCAGCCAGTAAAGCTAGCTCTGCAGTTGCTCATCCTTGGTACTTTGCCTTCAGAGAGGCCTGATGAGGCCTACTACCTGCCTTCAGGGAGGCCTGGAGAGGCCTACTACCTGAAAGCTAGCATCCATGGGAACTCGCCTTCAGGGAGGCCTGGAGAGGCCTACTACCTGCCTTCAAGGAGGCCTGGAGAGGCCTACTACCCGATAGCAAGCTAAAACTGGTTATTGCTATGAACCCTGATTCCGGGTGTTAGACCCAGGGCGGCCTCTAAGGCCTGCCAGTCTTGGGGCTCAGTCTCGAAGCAGCCTGTTAAATGCCCTTGCTAAGGTCAATGCATGACCATCAACACCACTGTCTGTATACCCCGACACTCAAGACTCACTTAGAAGATTGAGAGGTCTACTAGGCCTGAAGCAAGTCAGTGCTGTCAACCAAATTCATACTGCTGGGGACTCGCCATCAGTGAGGCCTCGTCGGGCCTACTAGCTGATAGCCAGTCTATTCTGCTACACACATATATCGTTGGGAACCATACTAAACCAACACAAATATTGAGGCCACCCACAGGAGGCCTAATAAGGCTAGCTACCTTGTCACAGCTAAAAAGTATGTCCCACAACATTAGGACTCCCTTCCAGGGAGGCCTGTTTAAAGCCTACTACCTGAACTACTAAGGCCAACCAGCTGATGTAAGTTGGCCTACCGTGCCCTTTTGGGGGCTGCCCAGTCAAGTAGGCCTGCTGAGGCCTACTACCTACCGGCGCAGCCTTCGTTGGCAGATAAGCTGTTTACACAGTGCCTAAGCATCCTGGTACCTAATCACATTGCCCATGGCAGTGTACTCAGCAAAAAACACAGCACCCTTTAAGCAAGGGGAGTACAACATACTCCACTCTGCCTCAACGGAGGCCCGGAAGCCTCAATACTACCACCTCACCCTGAGATTTAACAGGGTGCGGGCCCGCCAGCGGCTCTAGAGGTGACAGAACTTTTATCTGAGCCCAGCCTAAGGGAGTGGGGCTTGCTTGTAAACCACCCACCTACAACCCAACGCTTGAGCAGTAACTCAGCGAGGTGAGTGGAGCCTATTCTGGCGGCTCAAATCCATATGCTAGTTCTATACGGCGGGGTCGGGCAGACAAAACCCAGTCTCTTTGTGAGGCGAAAGACGGCCTAACCCTGCTCAAGAAAGACCCATTGTACCAGGGAGACCTTATTGAGGCCTAACCCAGGGTCTTTATAAACCATGCCTCTGCACCAAGCTGCATTACTCTTCTCGCTCCAGAATGAGAGAAGGGGGCGGGCCTTGGCCTAATGACTCCCATGGGAGGGGGCTGTCATATAGGGATGCTAAAAACCTACATTCAAAAATTGAAGGGCCAGAGGCAGAAATGCTTTAACAGAACGCCTCAACTATCCCTACCATAGCCTAGGCCAGCTACAGAGGCGGCCCTGGTGAGGGCCAGCCTGTAAGCGTAGATCTACCATACTACGGGGCAGGGTGGCTGAGAAGATTCAGGATCTATCCGATTATCACCACCCTCATCAGCCATCTCCTGTTCGTTTGGAAGAGCACTCGCTCCTGTTCTCTTTTTTATAGAAAAACTTTCATCATCCACCTGTAGCTCACCCTCGCGCGCACCCTCGCCATTACACCCCTCTCAAGGCGATCGGCAAGCTCCATCTGGGAACTCCATAACGCACGTCTCCGCTCTGCTTTTTTTTACGAGCGGGACCTGAGCTGCGAGGTCCAGTCGCCAATCTCTCTTCTCTTGAGAAGAGGGCCAGACGATCACAATTTGCACAGGGAGTTCCCTCGAGACTGCCTGTGCATGCTCTTCCTTCCCAGACAGAAAATGCACAGTTTGTGTGTGTGACCCGGTGTCAAAGATCTTGAGTGCGGGATTGCACACTTCTGAAAGCACTCAGCCTTCTCAGTGTATTTCATAATTACCTGATTTTCAAGCGCTTACAGACAGAACAATCCCTGAACACGAAAAGGAAGATTATCATGTTTGCAAGGCGCCCTTATATATTTTCATGTCGCATGCTAATGATTCATGGGCTGTCGCCGGTCAATAGGATTGCCGTGATTTGATTGTGATTTCAGACACCTGTCACGTCTGAGGCCTTCCTCAAAGCGTCAATCGAAGCAGTGCGAGTTCCCTTTCGAAAGGGAACATGTAACATAAAGAAAAGTTCATTGAAAAATAATTATTGTTTACACAATTTTTTAAGGTGATGTATTTACATTGTTCTTATTCAACTAAGTCCTGAGTAATATTAATCAACTACATGTAATTACTATATATTATGGTTACGGTTGAGGTTTGGTTTAGGGTTAGGGTTAGTTACTTGCAATTAGGCATAATTTACTGTTATTACTAGAGTTAGTACATGTAGTAATGTGTATTACAGACAGTGTCACACTGAAATAAAGTGTTACCTAATTATCAGCTAAATATCAGCACTCCTGTCAAATCACATTTGAAGAGTTGTGTTTCAACCACATCTGATAGTTTCTTATTGGAGAAAACACATACAAATCTACTTACCCAGTAATAAAACCATAACCATCTGTAATGATTCAGTGTTATGGATTTTGTTTTGTGTTTTGATTCAGATATGGATATACATGATATACAGTTTATTACATCAGACAGTTGAAGGTTTAACTGACTTATATATTTATTCTGATAATTCATGGACATAATTAATAGGTATATTTATAAGGTCACAATTTCTATTAGGTGTTTTTAACTACCATTTAGCTAACATTCATTCATACATACATCAATAAATAAATAACTTTATATTAGGCATCCTTAACTACTATTTACTATTGATACAATGCACTTATTGTGTACATACGTGTTTTTAAATTGTAATTATATTTTAAAGATTTACCTGCATGTTATTGCAGCTGTAATTAATTTCTATAATTACATCTATGATATCACGGTTTACTCTTCCATTACACCTTAACCCACCCTTAAACCTACCCATACCACCAAACATGTCCTTAACTTTACCTGTATCCAACCACAAAAGCAGCACAAGTGTTTTGCAATACAATATGAGTGCAATATATACATCATATTTATTATTGATGTAAGTACATAGCAGTTAAAGACACAGGTAACACTTTACTTTATACCTATTCAGAAGTAGTATTGGAAGTTTGGCAGATTCTGATATGAATTCAACCTCTAAGAAACACATAAAAAATAACACGTATGTGCGTTATAGCTCGCTGCCACATCACAAATGGTGAATCTATTATTATTTTATTTATATTTTAAAAAAAATTAGACCTTTTTTTTTCTAAAAAAATAAAATAAAATAATGGGTGCTATCTTTTGACCTCTTGGCATGAAAACTGAGGTTTCTGCCAATCTTTCATGATTTTTCATGTTCATTACTATTTCAAAATAATGGTCTGAACACGCCTTAGGAGTATGAATATATTCTTGTTGCAAATTACGGCAATCCTGCCGAAAATTACGGCTCCTCTGTAATTTATTTCTCTGTAATGTAATTTATTTAAAATCAGTCACCAAATATGAAAACTAGAGATTGCAAGCTTTCAAATGATATAGTTTGTCAATATTAGTTTAGGTTTAGTATAGGATAGTTGTTTAAATATGTAATGCCTGTGGGCCCGGTGGGCCGGTGACACTTAAGGGGTGACATCAACTGGATATTTTAAGCAATCATTAACTATTGTCTCTCTCTCTCTCAATTACTGCAAAGATTTTAAAATGCTTACAGTCCCCCGAGGACCCCAGGACCTGTAACAGGTACAATGTACTGTAAATATTTTTTACAACAATTTTGGGTTACACTATTTGGTAACTCTTTATTTTCAGTGTCCTTGTTACAAATCTTTCATGTAGTTACCATAGTGATAACAGTAAATTGTGCATAATTACAGGCAACTAACCCTGAACCAAATCCTAAACCTACCCTATCCCTATAGTAAGTAGTTCTATAGTAGGAGTTCTCTTCTGGCCAACGAACGAACAAACAGTGTATGATTATGATTCAGTCAGCATTAAAGGTCAGAAGTCAGATTGGATTGGAACAATCAGAAAATGATCCAAGAGAATGTGCAAAAAGAATGGAATGAAAAGTGCAAGAGAATGGTCAACACTGTAATTATAAATGTGATTACAAAAATTAAGCTGTTATTACATGCAGGTTTTTTTTAGTACAATGTACAATGTAAACATGGACGTACACAATAAGTGCATTGTATAAAAATTCTTAATTTAAATGTTAGTACATAGTTGTTAAAGACAACTAATATAAAGCGGGACCCACATATTGTAACAAGATTTATAAACTACTCATACATACAGTCGGACTGCTCGTCTTTTCTGTTTGAACTTGTTGCTTTGTTGTTCTTACACTAATAAGTTTACCAGTTTGTTTTAATGTAATAAAATAAATTGCAAACCCTGGCAATTCTTGATTCCATCACCAGTGAACCCTTGTTTGCAGTGGCATTCATTTTTGGAATCAATGCAGGTGGCATTCTTGTGACAGGACGGGCAACTTTCAGCAAATCTGCATGGATCCAGCACACTTGTAAACCAAGCTATAAAAATAAAAAAAAGATATATATCAATAGAAATATATAATAGAAATACAATTATTTTCAAAGATGGATGCACATGAATTACAGACCTTCATGAGTATGTTTGAGACATGTTATTTGTCACATGGTTAATACAATTTAGCATACAACGTCCTGTTACACAAATGCTTGCTTTCCCTACCTGTGGTTTTGTACCTTGGTTTCAAATACCCAGTCTGATACTTTCTTAAATTAGAAAATTCTTAAATTAGAAAAATAAAATTTTTTCAAGAAATCTGTCATCTAGACACAAAAATATCTTTACCATCATGTTTCTGCAACCAATGTGTAACCAATTGAACAACAAATGAACACAATAAAATCACACTGACATTAGCTTAAGGTATACCTGTATAATGATGAAGGCAGACTTTTATTGAAAGACTGAATGATTGTGTTCCCAGTGTCAAAAAAAAAAAAAAAGAGACATTGGGCATGTTGTCACATTAATGCTGACATTTGTGTGTGTGTGTTCATAATTGTTTTATTGTTTAAATTTAGCTGAAAAGCAAATAAATAACCTATAATACATTTAATAAATAAATATGTATCGTTTGTACTTTATTTAATTTGATTAAAACTTGTCAATAAACAGCAGGTCCCCATTTTGACAAATTACGCACCATGCTGTCATGCTCCACTACAGGCGTCAACCTATGATCAATATACTGTATATTTTTCCTGGCCAGTCATAGAAAGCTAACAATCAATACTGTATGTACATGTATATAGGTATGTACAACAGAAACGTACTGTCAAAAATAAATATATCTTGAAAAATAGTATTAACTTGAGTAAAAAGTGTAAGAATTACTGACGAATATATATATATATATATATATATATATATATATATATATATATATATATATATATATATATATATATATATATATATATATATATATATATAATTATTAGAAGAATAGATCATATGTGATCAAAGTGACTTACCAGCGAAAAGCAAGAGTTTCATTGGAGAACTGTGGAAAAACTTCATTTCAGAGGTGAGGTTGGAATGTCTTTAAGCAGTGAATATCTGTGTGACGCACAATACTTCCTTATGTCAGCTTCCTGTTTCTCTAATCCTGACCCTTCCTGTCCGGCTCACATGCAACTCACAAAAATATAGAGGGACAAGACAGCTCATCCTCACGCACACAACACTATTGTACACAATTATACAAACAATTTACTGATGATTCAAGCATATCTGAAGTCGAAATGTTTTGAACCAGTAGAGAAAATGCTTTGGCATAATCTCCAATGAGTTTATGTGTGAAGATTCAATGTCACACCCAGTATGATTTGAGAATGTTCTAATCTGTGTACTTCAGTGAAAGCAAGTATACAAAGTGGTCAGTGTCACACATTTGCTTATGTGATTGTCATTGAAGTGTTATTGCTTGTGATTTGGTTACAAAATAGCTCACACTTCATGCAGCCAAAAAACTTTACACTTTATAGAAATTTCTATCAACAGAGTCTAGGTATCAGAGTTGGGTGGAGGTATATTTTTAACCACAGACCTCTTTGTTGTAGACGTCTGCAAGAAATGTGTGTTTGAAGATAAGAAACAAAACCACTGAGGACTGGCTGAACCACAACACCCACTAGATTACTTCACCAGCCAGCTGAAGACAAACTTTGACCTTTCAGGATTGCTTATTACTGTCCCTTTATTTCTTGGACACTAGATGTCAGCGGTCTCAAAAGGTATTTTTGATACTTAAACTGTCTGAATATCATTGCATTAGATAACAAAATGTCAAACCAAGCAGATCTGCAAACAAATGACGTTAAAGATTTTCTCTCACTATATGCATCACTTTAGAGCAATTGCTTTTTATTTTTATTTTATTTATTTTTTACCAACTGGCCTGGATGTTTCCTAAACAAAAACAAACAAAAAACACAAAAAAAAAAAAACTTTTTTTTTTTTTTTTAAGTTTTAAAACCTGGGTTTCAAAAAAAAAAAAAAAAAAAAAAAAAAAAAAAAACTTTTTTTTTTTTTTTTTAAGTTCTGACAGCTGAGTTCTTTGAAGTACCTGCCACTTATTAAAATAGATAGATAGAATAAATAAAGATGACTGTAATATGAACACAGATCCATTACAGTGTTCTCAGTCTGATTGTAACTTTTATCCTAGTGTGACCCTTGACAGCATAACAGAGGGTGCGGCTTTTCCTTCTGCCTTCAAACAATAAGACGGGACCTTCTGCCCCCACACTTCCGCTCTGTACTGGGATGGTGTTTACTGTAAGCACTGAATAAGTTGTCACGCAATTTATCTTGACTGCCCTCTTGTGGCTAATAATGAATAAGCCAACACTCTTTGTTAAAACTGGTTAAAACCTGCAGTTCAAGAATTTGCTCTTTCTATTGTTAAAAAAAAAAACATGACACAACCTATAGGCATAGCCCACTCACAAAAAAAGATACACATTCATAAAATAAAATAAAAAATAAAAAATAACTTTTACAAATAAATGCTGATCTTTCTACTCATCCAAAAATCCTGAACAAATATGTAATGGTTTCCTCAAAAAATATTAAGCAGAAAACTATTATTATTATTGTTATTATTATTAAATTGTAATAATATTTCACAATATTACAGATTTACTGTATTTTGATCAAATCAATGTAGCCTTGGTATTGGTATTGTACCAATGGTATTGTATTGTTGTATTACAAATTTATGAAATGTTTAATTTAGGTTGCAACAGTAAAAGTTGAGTACATTGAAGTTAGCATTTTAAGGTTAGGTTAGGATAATAGTAACAACAGTTTCTGCCAGTCCTGTTTTTCTCTATTGTAAGTCACCTTTTGTTTTTAATGGCTCGAGCCCCAGCCCTAGACGATAAATCGTTGGCTGATTGGATTAGCACATATGCGTTTGAATGGTTATGCTGATTGGATTGAGACTGGTAACAAGCTGGAGTCGGGCGGGTTCCTTAACCTGTATACTTAATTTGCATGCTTTGTTCTACCTCAATGTAAATCCCTCCCCCTAAATGTGTATAAAAGTGCAAGGCAACTGTCTTGAGGCAGACTTGATGATGATGAACTACAGACCTGATGAACTACAGACATGGAAGAATAAATCTCTTCTGCTTATAAAATCCATCTCAAGTCTCCTGGTTTTTGATGAAGGAATAAAAGTTTCCAACAGTATGGACACCCTGAGTTAAGTCAAATGTCCAAACTTTTTTCAAAACAAAAACAAGTTTTCCCCTTTAAACTAAAATTATCACCATATATATAACCATATTTTTGCAACTGGGTTACAAGTGAACAATTAGGCCACGCTGGCATACAATCAGGCAATAATTGATGGTTGAAATGTGTTGTCAAGACACTTTTTAAGGGTGGAGCAAGTTGTGACATTTTTATTCAGGCGGCTGTCACAGCTGACAAAACAATGATTTGTCATTTTTGCATGTTGCCTTATTCCAAAACTGGACTTACATCACAAAATATGTTTGTTACATGTTTAACATAAAAAGAAAGAAGAAGAAGAAGAAGAAGAAAAAAAGAGTAAAATAAACAAATCATTTCAATGTTTTGTCCTTTATGGCAGTGTTGTTTGGTAAGTCAGTATTCATGGCTGTCTTTGTTCATGTCCTCTATCTTGCCTTTTAAAATTAAAGCTGCACCTAGATCCTTTTAACTTTGGCACTTGAGCCTACATTATACAATCACGGTGAAACAGTCTGCTGGCGCTGTAGTGAAGTCTGGACCATCTTTGAAGATAAAATAGATGGTTGTGAAACTCTAAACAAATTAAAATGTATATTGCGATTTTCTCTGGGACTGAAGTTTCAAGATGAGTAAGCACTCAAAGACCAGTCCTTATAAAGCACTGCCCCTCCTGCCTCAAAAGCTCATAAATAATTTGTCTTGCCGGTCTTTGCCTGGGATTCACCACAGTTGACTGAACTAATCCATATTCCCTACAGTTTAAGGGCAGTATTTCCATTTTGAGAACCACTTTTCTTGCGAATTTGCACATTCCTCATGGGCAGCAAGTATGGACAAATGCATCATTTGCTCTCCTGTGACGTGTAGCTCATTTTAAACCTGAAAGCAAGAAGCGAGGAAGACACTTTTTGAGCCCACAAGAGGATGTGTTCCACTTGCCAATGAGCACATACGTATGAGACAGACAGCAAATTCTGATGAAAAGATAGGCGAATTGTTGGAGAGCAAAGGAATTGTATTTGGTGAATTTTAAAGCTCTGTTCTGTATTTGGGGTTGAAAGTTCCTTTGAGTAAAACAGACAAATTATTTGACTTTGCTTTGAGTTATCAGTTACTAATATAAATTCCAAATAATATTAATGAATTTTTTAATATAATATTATACAAATCAAGCGTGGCGTTAGTTCTGGCAGGTCACGTCAGTCAAGCTTGTATCTGCGACTCTCAGATGATCCTCGTCTACCTACAGGAATTCGACGTCTATCACCGCATCCCTATATATAAGGACCATTTGGTACCATCAGCAGCTTTCTTTTGCTTTCTTATGATAAATTCGGCGGGCAATACCACGTCATATAACTAGAAATTTGTGCAATCTGTAATTTAGCGAGAGGAATTCGTTCCCCACACGGATTTCACCTCAATTTCAAGTTTGTGAACTTGAACACATAAATTTGCTGCATTGATCATTAGGGGCCAGTTGTTCAAAAAGTTTAATCTGGATCAGAATGATCTGGATTTTGAAATCCCATGTTTTTCTATCCAGGATCAGGTAATCCATCTTACTTTTGTGCTGGTTTTTCAAAGCAAAATTGGATTGGATCACCCTGATCTGGATGTAAACTTTTTCCGATTACCAAATCTGGATTACTGGTGCTCTACGGAACCCCCAAAGGGACATGGTCATGTAAAAAATATGAGATAGGTAAAACAAATATTTCAATGCTTTTGCGTTCTCATTTTTTTTTCTTTTTCTCAAAAGTTTCATATAGCGCTCAACAAAAAAACGTTGTGTTCGCTTGCAAAGATCTTTTGACTGGTTCATCTCTTATGCCTGGTTCAGATTACACGATTTTTTTGTCTGTTACGATAGTCACTGTGTAAGATTACATGATTTTGACTCCTAAAAATCTTGTCATGTAGTGGACAAGAAACATGTCAGACTACACGTTGTTTTCCCGACCAGTCATCGCGAGCCGTCTCACACACTCATTCACTCGCACATACACACGCTCACTCACATAGCCTACATGCACTCACACACGCACTCATTCACACACACACACACACACACACACACACACACGCTCACATACACGCACTCTCTCTCTCTCTCTCTCTCTCACACACACACACACGCTCTCACTCACACACTCACTCTCGCGCACACACACAGTCACACACTCATTCACTCGCGAACAGACACTCTCACTCACTCGCGCGCCGTCGTCGTGGAGGACGTTAATAAATTAAACATGCTAGTCTTTGTGTCGTGATGACGTGAAGCATCGCAGACGCGACGTAGGTTGTCGCCCACTATAGCTATGTTTCCATCAACTTGTCAATTATCTGAAGTTCGGTAAAAAAAAAATCATGCGAATAAAGCTGGTGAAAGTGTGTTTCCATCAAACGGCTTTAAAGCGAATAAAAACCTGTGCGTAATGACGTCACGTCACATGCCGTTTTGCGATCAAATTGGTATATCGAATTGATTTGAGACATTTTAAGGTGTTTCCATTCATTTTCGCACTGAATCGCACAACATTCAAGCAAACATTTGCGAACAAAGTTTTGCTAGACAAAATGGATCGCGCCATCTACCAACAAATGATCAATATTGCACAAGTTGTAATAGTGCAGAGTCCTGCACGGGTCCATTTTTGGAGACCCGTGCCCGCGATAAATCGCACACAAGCTAAAATCATTCCATTTAAAGTGCTTTATTTTTTATCTCGCACCTCTCTCAACATCACAATAGCCTCATGAATGGGCTAATGAGCCCTAAAGTGCGCTTTGTTTTGGGCCATTCAAGTAGCCTAGGCTACCTCCAGTTCACGCGCGGGCGCCTCTCCGTGTCCTGATTATTGCCTGCTATATTTAGCTCTTATTTATTAAATCCAAGGAAAATGGTTGATTAAACATTGGTTAAAATTAAGATACAATTAATACAAAACGAAATTCACTTTAAAGAAAGTCTTTCTACAAAAACAAACTTAATAAAGTGGTCAAAATCATGTCTGCCCACTCCATTTGTCTCACGATATTCGGGATCATCTTATCTTATTCATGCTTTTCACTTTTCATATAATCAACATGAAATAAAAATAAAAAAGTATATTATTTTATTTAAACATGAATATGAAACTAAATAGTTTTTTAATGACTGGGCTACAACACATAGGCCTATTAGCCTACAGTACAGAGAAATTTATTATTTATTCGGCAAATAACGTTTCCATCAGCGTTTATCGCATAAACCGTACATCGATCAAGATAAAATCCGATGAGACCGATTTGAAATGAAATATTTCATTTTAGTCGATATTCAAGAAATTCAATCGAATTTTACTGTTTCCATAAGGCATTTTTCATTCGATATCACATAATTCGGATAAAAACGTGTTGATGGAAACATAGCTTATGACACACTATACGAGATGAAACGATCGAATCTTGCTTCCCGACGCCCGTTGTCGTTTGCGAATCCCCACGACACCCTACGTCAAACAGATCGTGCCAAAATCGTGCTAAAATCGTGTAATCTGAACCAGGCATTATGATTGTGCAATGTAGTTTAGAAACAGTGATAAAACACTTTGAATTAAATATAATATTTTTGTTTGCTTTTTACAGCTGTTTGGGGATTATTTAATGGCGCCTCAAAATCTCTTTTTTACAGTAGGCTACCGAAATGCTTAATATGTAGCCTAATGTCTACTTCTAATGTATTACTGTAACAGTTAAGCTAATCAAAAGCAAAATAAAAATATGAGTGTGTGTGTATATTACATGATACAAATGTTGTATTTTTGACCAATTTTAAAGTTTTACTACATTTATATTTAATAATAAAAGAAAAAGGGGACTGTAGGAGCAGAAACACTGCTGCTGCAGTGCTGGCTGCAAGACGAGAGAGAGAGAGAGAGAGAGATAGAGAGCATGTGTCCAAGTTTTAAAGTGGCTGCCTTCAGGTGACACCAATTAACCAGTTGATTGCAGGTGAGCTACCAGGGAAACTGCAACGAAACAGTTTAGAACACTCCCACATAACACTCCCACCCTTAAACATTGCCATAGAATAACCTATGGCAAAGTCAACAAGTACATGAAGTATAAACAAGCACTTACGACCTTGACAAAGCATCCGCCAAACGAATTCCCACGAATGTGGCGGACTGAAAGGTCATATCCCTGCAAAAACAGGCTCCATCGCATTAACCTATGCCACTAACCACTAACCATCTATATGGGTGTTGCTTAATAGGGTTAGCTTGGCCTACATCAATGTCATGCTCTAGCACATTGGTACAAGATGGAACATCAGAAAACAAGGCCGAATATTGACCAATTAACTGAATAACATCAGAGTGCTCAGAGAGATTTAGATACGACAAATGAATGTCTAAATCAGCCAAGATTTTAGAATTTGGCAATCTACTCTGAGCAATCTCAGAGACAGCAACAACTTCTACGGTCTCAGTAGATGGAGCATTCAGTGCAGCCAATGCCTTGATCTCTGTAGACCCTGTTTGATTACGGACAAAGTAAGGTTTGAGTAAATTCGAATGGCACATGCGGGTTTTCCTTTACGATCTGGAGTCTTAACCAAGTAGTTACACTCACTAACTTTCCGATCAATGGTATATGGACCACTATATTGAGCCTGCAATTCAGAACCAAGTATTGGTAAGAGCACCAGCACTTGGTCTCCTGAACAAAACACACGATGTTTAGCCTTTCGATCATACCAAGTCTTCATCTTCTCCTGAGCTGCTTTCAAATTCTTTTTGGCCAGTTCATAAGCTCTACTAAGCCTAAGACGAAAGTTAGACACATAATCCAAGAGGTTAGTAGGAGTAGAATGCTCAACATCTAACCATTTCTCCTTTACCAACTTCAAGGGCCCCCTCACAGTGTGGCCAAACACAAGTTTAGCTGGACTGAAACCAAGGGATTCCTGAACCACCTCTCTAACTGTGAAGAGGAGTAGAGGAATGCCATCATCCCAGTCTCTCTCAAACTCTTTGCAGTAGATCTTCAGCATAGTCTTGAGAGTTTGATGGAATCGCTCAAGTGCACCTTGAGCTCTGGATGATACGCAGATGAAATGTTATGCTGAATAGACAACTGCTTTAACACCTGGGAGAAAAGCCGAGACATAAAATTAGACCCTTGATCAGACTGAACAACTCTTGGTAGTCCAAACACTGTGAAAAACTTAATAAGGGCTTTGGAAATGGCAGGGGCTGTGACCTTGCGCAAAGGGACAGCTTCAGGAAATCTTGTGGCAGCACACATGATTGTGAGAAGATGTTGATTACCTGACTTGGTACGAGGAAGAGGTCCAACACAATCAATCAAAACATGTTCAAATGGCTCTCCAATGGCAGGAATGGGATGTAATGGAGCTGCAAGAATAGACTGGTTGGGTTTGCCTACAACCTGACAAACATGACATGATCTACAATACTGAGCCACATCGGACCTAACCCCAAGCCAGAAAAAATGCCTTAACACACGATCCAAAGTTTTCCTGACCCCCAAATGGCCAGACAGACAATGATCATGGGCAAGATACAATATGTCAGATCGATAAACTTCTGGAACACCACTTGAAACACACTACTCCAGTCATCCTCACATGGTATTTTTGGATCGGTCCACTTTCTCATCAAAACACCATCACTAACAAAATATGCAGAAGCAACATTTGATAGTACTTCATCAGACACTAAATCTTCAAACATGGGTGACAAAGTGGGATCTTGTTTTTGCTCAAGTATTAACTGTTCATGAGATGGAAACATCTTTCCACTCCCTGCCAAGTTCAAGTCACCTTGGGCCATGAAAGTATCATAAAGTCGTATCACCGATTGACTGTTGGAAGATTTGTCTTCAACTTGCCTCTTAGCAGATATAGCAAGAGTAGTTGCACAAACAGGAAAAACTTCTGGAAATGCCAATTCAAGTTCGTCTGGACCATCTGACTTAAGGACAGTAGAGGTTACTTCAGGAACAGCTAGCACTTTCCCACCAGCTAAATCATTCCCTACAATAAAGGACACACCATCTATGGGAATCTGGGAACAAAGTGCCACAACAACATCCCAGAGATTAAATCTGATTGGAGATTAATGCTATGTAAAGGCATAGACAAAAATCCTCCACCAAAACCTTTAACAATTACCTCTGAACCTTGAGCTGACTTTTCATTGAAGGACAAGACATCACGTAAGATCACAGATTGGGAAGCTCCTGTATCTCTCCAGATCTAGATAGCTTGCCTGTTTTCAGGGTTAGAAGACACATACACAAAACCATCCATCAGAAATGATGATGAGCCAGCTAACTCACCTTTCTTGCATGAAACATTAGCAACTGAAGATGCCAAAGGAAGGCTTGGCACAGGGCTTACAAATGCTACAGTCTTTGCGGATTTCTGTTTCTTACTTAGAACAGGACAATCTGCGATAAGATGGCCTGGTCTCTTTACAATAAAAACAAGCCCTTTCTGAAATCAACCCATCATTAGTCATTTTATTGGCAGGTGATGAGGCAAAGGGCACACACTTTACAAACCGAGACCTATTGTGCTTAATCTGGTCTTGAAACTCAGCCTGTTTGTCACAAAATGTACCTTATGTGTTAAGACAAACTCATCTGCCAAGATTGCAGCTTGTTCTAAAGTCACTGCCTTCTGCTCATTCAAATAAACAGAAACCACCTCAGGCAGACAGTTTTTAAATTCCTCAAGCAAAATGAGTTGTCTAAGATGTTCCTTACTTTCCACCTTCTGATATGTACACCACCGATCAAACAAATTGTCCTTCTTTTTTGCAAACTCAACATAAGTGTCGTGAGCAAATTTTGTACAACTTCGAAAGTGCTGGCGGTAAGCTTCAGGAACCAGCTCATATGCCTTCAATATAGCTGTTTTAACCTCATCATAATTAGCACTCTTCTCAAGGCTTAGAGCGGAATAAGCTTCCTGAGCTTTACCTACCAAGATACTTTGTAAAAGCAAAGTCCACATAGTTCTAGGCCACTTTGACGTGGTTGCCACCCGTTCAAAATGAGAAAAATATCTCTCAACATCTTTCTCAGAAAAAGGAGGTCCTAACTTAATATGCTACCAACATCAAATGCGAGACGTCCCGGGTTCAAATCCCGGACGAGCCCCCATTATGTCACAACCTTGGCTCTAGGGATGCAACATTAAGGACACAAAACAAAAGTCTGCCAATCAATATAAAGTTTATTTAACAATAAAATAAAAAGGGGACTGTAGGAGCAGAAACACTGCTGCTGCAGTGCTGGCTGCAAGACGAGAGAGAGAGAGAGAGAGAGAGAGAGAGAGAGGGAGAGAGAGAGAGAGAGAGAGAGAGAGAGAGAGAGAGAGAGAGAGAGAGAGAGAGAGCATGTGTCCGAGTTTTAAAGTGGCTGCCTTCAGGTGACACCAATTAACCAGTTGATTGCAGGTGAGATACCAGGGAAACTGCAACGAAACACAGATTAGAACACTCCCACATAACAGGCATCATCATTATTATTCGGCAAAGGACGCTTCAAGCCTCTTTTATGAGCTCCTGTGACTGCTGAATCTACCAGTGAGGATCCAGGTTGTTCTTCAATAATAGGGCTGAGATCCAAATGAATGTATCCTCTGCATTAGGAGGAACTGGCTCACTTTCCTCTACAATCGTAGGCTCACCATCCCCTACAACACCTTGAATCTCGTGCAGAGCTTTAGAGTTCTCACCTCCAATAATGTCCAGATCTGTGTATTCACCTTTCTTAAAGGGGTTGTTGCCTGTTTGGGTGTTTTTTGCTTCAGCAAGGTCCTTTGTTGCTCTGGCCCTCAGATTCTTCCATCTAAATTTCACTTGCTCCAAGGTCCTCTTCTGGCCAGACCCCATTACATTCACATTCTGGGTGATTTCAACCCAAATGTCTTTCTTCCTTTTGTTAGTCACCATTCCACCCGCAACAGAGCTTCCTACTATTGAGGCATAATGGCACTTAACACCCTCCAGCAGTGCATGGGTTTCTGCAACAGTGAAATTAGGTCCTTTTGAGTCCATGGTTCCACCTCATCTGTTGTATTGAACATAGTATTTATAGGCCTTGGGCATGATTGATTTAGTTGAACACAGCCACAGCACGTCAGCCAGTTGGTGTGTGGGTATTTGATAGCCGTCTTATATTCAGCCTTTCTCAGAGGACTTAGAGAGAGGCACTGACATGGCAGGTATTGTCCATCGCTACCACCGTTTTGGTGGAAGAGGATACCGTCAAAGGGTGTATGTTGAGCGTGCACAACCACTGGAGCAATATTCCACTGAAGAACTGTATGCTCGCTTTCGCTTTGGGAATGCTGATATTAAGTACATTGCAGACCTTGTCAGGTCAAAACTTCAATGGAGAACCCGAATGAGTTCTGTCTGTCTGTGGAAGAACAGGTCCTCATTGGTCTGCACTTCTATGCATCTGGGACTTTCTACCAAGTTGTTGGTGACAATATAGGATTGGACAAATCAACTGTGAGTGATGTAGTGAAAGCTGAGTCAATTGCATTGGCCAGTCTGGTCAATCAGTTTGTTTCACTTCCAAAGGATGTCCAGATTGCCCAGACCAAGCACAAGTTTTTTTTCTTTTGGGGAACATGCCCAAACTATTGGGGTTATTGACTGCACTCATGTGCATATCCAAGCACCTCATGAGAGGGATTGGGAGTACATCAACCGAAAGGGGAGGCACAGCATCAATGTCCAACTTGTGTGTGATGCTGACCTCATCATCACAAACTGTGTCGTGAAGTGGCCTGGGTCTGTTCATGATGCACGTATCCTGAGAGAGAGTGCTTTATACAGAAAGCTCCAAACCAACCGACCGGATGGCATAATATTAGGAGACAGTGCCTATCCACTCCTACCATGGCTGATGACTCCTTTTCTTGCAGCAACCACACCTGCGCAGGCACGCTTCAACACTGCTCATTGCAAAACAAGATGTGCAATTGAGCGTTTAAATGGAGTTCTGAAGAGACGCTTTAACTACTTGCGAGTGGAACCACAGGGAGCATGCAACATAATACTTGCGTGTATCGTCCTGCACAACATCGCTACTAAGCGCAATGTCCCTCTCTGTGATGATGTTTATGATGCACCTGTTAAGAACCAGACCAACCTCTGGCGTTCTGTCAGAATGAGGGACTGACTGGACGTATAGTAAGGGATGCAATTGTTAGACACTATTTTTGACAGGCTCATCTCTGATGAGTGTTTCTTTGAAATTAATATACGGTGATGAATGACAGAAAAATGGAATATATTATTTTTGTTTGTTATTGAAATCTGTTTTGGGGATTATTTCATGGGGACAAGATCATTTTTATTTGTATTTTATTTGTACTTTACTATACTGAATAGCTTAATTGTTAGCCTATGTCTACTTTATCTACTTTATCACTGTTACAACGGTTACACAAGTCAAGTGCAAAATATAAATAAAAGTATGATAAAAAAAAATGATACAAATGTATTATTTGACCAATTTGAAAGTTTTACTACATTTTCTTCCTGGAATCCACCTTGAAATCCTACCCCCTGTTGGGATCAGGATAATCCTGTTTTTTTTTTTGGATCAAAGTTATCCAAATCCTAGGATTGGATTCCGTGATCTAATCTGATTTAGATTCCTTCTTTCCCTTTTGAACAACCCATTTTCAAGATTTGATCCAATCCGAAAACCAAAATCCGATTAGCTGATCTCTGAACAACTGGCCCAATCTGCTTGATTTGGAACTGACCTGAGTTAGCATTGTTTCTGGCAATGCTGCATTATTGATATGGACTTGCTGAAGTTATACTAATGTGACTGCCTCAAGAACAAAGTTTAGATGAGATTTGCACTCCACGCATGAAGAAGGATACCATGCATCCACATCACAGCTAGCTATATTTCACTCTCCTTTCATCTCTGAATGTCTTCGCATAGCTAAGCCAAGTTACCTTTGTATGCTCATTGCTTAAAAGCTATCAGGTTATTGGCAACATGCTTTGTTTCTTAAGGCTATCCAGGTATCAGTAACAATAATGTTGTTAATTGTACCATACCTGTTGCTCAAGGCAATTGTTATCGGACCATGCTTGCTACTTTAGGGATTCTAGTATTATTGCCATCATACTGTACTAAGTTATCTGGGTATCAGCTTCATGCTTGTTCCATAAGCCAATAGTGTATTAGTAAATTAAGGTTTTTCTGGTTATATTGGAATACTCTTATTGCTCAGGCTTGTCTGTTTATCATTGTAATCCTACTTATTGCATAGGCTTACCTGGTTATCATTGCAAACATGCTGTGCTTTAGATTAGTATAAAATCTAAGATGTAGTTCAAGATGTAGGGAAGGAAGCGGACAGGGTCGGCTTACAGAGTCAGTGGGTGTCAGACAGAGTCAGAGAGCAAACAAACAATCGCGTCCACGGTGCTGAGGCATAACACTCGGTCCAGTACAAACAGTGCAGCTCCAATTGGTTCTGGCACCCTCTCTGAGCATTCTCCTTGGCACAGTCTCTTTGTACACTCTCTTGGCATTTCTCTGGACCCACACGTTCACCCACATGATCTCCGCATCTCTCTCCTCTTGTTCTCGTTTCCCAGTGGCTTTTATCCGCTGTGTCCACACCAAACACAGGTGTTTGTCATTCACACTAACCCACTTACGCCGCACCTGTCTCCCGATCCTCTCTCCCGTCACAGACTTCGCTAAACCATGCCCCCCTTGCCACATACCCCCACCGCCCGACTCAGGCTGGGGAGCGCGAGTGATTGAGTTTTAATATTTGCCTCTGGCCCGAGAATTTCTTCCGCACAAATTCCCGTCGCCAGCATCACTGACTCCGCCTCACTCCATTTTTTGAGGAGGGTGAGGTGGTAAATTTGACGTGCCCCGCTCCTATCCGTTCGAAGTACCTCATAATTGAGATCCCCAACTCGCTAGGTGACCTCAAAGGGCCCTTGCCACTTCACGAGTAATTTGGAACTCGATGTAGGGAGCAATACAAGGACCTTATCTCCCGCTGAAAATTCTCTCAGTCTGGTTCCCCTATTGCATAACTGGGTCTGTCTGTCCTGAGCCTGTAACAAATTCTCCATTGAGAGCCGCCCCAAAGAGTGGAGTTTTGTTCTCAGGTCCAGGACATACTGAATTTCATTAAACTCTCCGAAGGTTCTTCCTCCCAAGTTTCCTTTAGAACGTCCAGCACACTGCGGGGCTGACATCCATAAAGGTGCTCGAAGGGGGAAAACCCCGTGGAAGCTTGCGGGACCTCGCGCACAGCAAACAAAAGGGGTTCCAACCACTTATCCCAATTTTTTACGTCTTCGTGATTGAATTTAAGAATCATGGATTTTAATGTGTGATTAAATCGTTCGACCAGACCGTCTGTTTGTGGGTGATGGACACTGGTGCGAATCGATTTAATGCCCAAATACTCGTAAAGTTTGCGTAATGTATAGCCGCGTTTCCACCGAAATTACCCGGAACAATTTGTACCAGGAACTTTTTTCCCAGGAACTTTTTTTGCCCCAGACCGGTTGCTTTCTGCGTTTACACCGCGGTCTAAAGTACCGGGAAGGTAAACTGCGCGCAACTGCTCCTCCCAGTCTGCGACGGACAGTAATCAGTTGCGCCACATTTATAATAAGAATGGAGGAGATTCAAACTGTACTGCAGTTATGTATTGGTTTACTAACGAGGTAATTAACAAAACAAAATAGACGAGCACTGATACTAAAGCGTGTTCAGAAAGCTCGTATGCGTATAAAATTAGACAACGTATGTTACCAGTTATTGTGAGATGCCTGGGACGAACGCGCAAAAAAAAAACCTCTTTCGCAAATACGCTTAAAAAAAGCCTGAACCCCGTCTATCAATCATAAATAGTGACAGTCTTGTAAATAGTTGTTTGTTACTAACCTCAAAGCGCTATTTCAATCCTGTTATAGTAAATTTGTAACATGGTTTGGAGTGCCTTGCAATACATGACAATGTGTAAACATAATGACTTAATAATAAAAGCTGTGGCAGAAAAGAGACGAGCACTGATAAAGCGTGTTCAGTAAGCTCGTAATGCTAACATTAGATATAAAATTTGTATGTTATCAGCTATTGCGGACATTGACCGTGAGATGGCTGGGACGAACGCGCAGAAAGTTTCCCCTTCCCCAAATACCCTTAATAAAGCCTGAAACTCATCGCCAGTCCACCAGTTCTTTTTATTAAATTCCATATTTGCAGACAGAAAACTCTTACTGCATGAATCCACGGCACGAACCGCAATAGATTTTTTAAAAAGGGAGGTTAAAAATAAATAAA